>CBVK0102158657.1:0-17503 GCA_900067695.1 Picea abies
TTCCCAGAATATTCTAGTCTTGTCAAAGGTTACATGTGGAGGTTAATACCTCCCGCAACTACCATAATATCAACACCAAGTACTTCCCAGATATTTTCATCATTACTCTTTGTTTCTTCCTATGAATCAGGTTTATCTCTGTCTATTTGAGTTTGTTATGAATTCGTCGGTGTTTGTGATTTGGGGGGTTATAATTCAATGCTCGTGGCCTGCCTCCCAAGTATTGTTTTATCCTCGAGCTCTCTCTGGGTCATTTATGGTTTGTTTCCTCCGCTTTTTCCTTGACTTCTCTCTTGGGATTCGTCCACCGTTCCCTCTGAGCCACCTCAGTTCTCCTCGTTATTCAGCTTGGTTCTACAAGGGTGAAGCTCCTACCCTTTACATTCTCGGGCTCTTTGATTTCCCTTTCCCTCCTGGTTTTTGGTGCGTCCCCTCTTGCCCCACCCTTCTCAAGTGTCACTTCCATGTTCGTAGCATGGATAATAGGCATAATTTTCTCAAGGCACCAAGGGCCACAAATTCTCTAGATTGTGTTGCAGGGCAAGGATAGAAGGATTTAGAGAAGGAATGTTCTAGGTGCCAACGAATGAAAATTCATTTGGGAGAAACCAACTCCATGATGAATTTTGAGCTGGAAACTCTCTCGCAACATCACCACCTCATTGAAAGATTGCATGATGAAGTATTCACCCAACACAACTAAATTGAGGATCAATGCAGTCAAATGGAGAACCTGCAAGGATGTCTGGATGAGATGGAGAACAACACTAAGCAGTCCACTACCCCCGAAAACAATCAGGAAGCTTCAAGAAATCTATCAACATCCATTGTGAATCAAATACCCAACCTCATTGAGCTACCAATGGATGCAAATTGGCAGCAACATGATCATCTTGAGGTCAAAAAGGAACCGAGTAGCTGATACTTTTAATCTTTAAGAGTTATGTTTTGTCTTACAATATGCATAAACAATGTTTATTATAGGCTGTATACCATGAAATACAACAATAATGTAAAAGATAAGATAATTGGCAAGTTTGTAGAGATAAATTTTGTAACAACAATTTCAAATCTCAAAGAAGCTGAATTTGAAAGGCTTAGCAATGTTTTTTTATTGTACTACAGTGGATTTATCTACACTTTTTTAATACAAAATTCTCCCATTCTTCTAAAAAAATTGTTATTTTTGCTAAATAAAAACATTTTATTAAATGGTTAAAAGTGCACCAGGAATTTCAATGCTAAAGTTTTCCATCATAGATATGATTTATTGAAGGTATAAAGTAGTCTGGTATGTATGAGATTGCAATATTAAATTGTATAGTGTTGGTGTTATTAGTTTATTGAATTGTTATCACTTTAAAAACAATTTGTTATTAGTTTATTGAATTGTTGAAAAATGCAATGGTGATTGTTACAGTAACAAGTGCTTTATGATATATACTAATTGTTCACATCAAAAATTGCTTATATGTGCAAAGGTGATTGTTAAACTACTTATTGTTTAGTGGAAGATATGGTTATAGGCATAAATAGTATAGTGTGTAGAATTTTTTAACTAAAAATATATGTAATAATGTCTTACAAAGATAATGTTAATTTTTTTTTAGTGTTTTACAAAAAGTATGTGAAAAAATAAGAAAGGACAAGTGAAAAGTAGTAAGAAATTTTGACAAATTATATGATATCAATATAAAACTTAAAAACTTGGAGTGGTAGGTGTGGTGGTTTGGGGGTGTTAATTTTAAACTTGGGAGGAACATTGGAATCATCTTACTCTTGGACCCTAGGTGCCCACTTCATTAATCTTATAAAAGCTTATGGACTTCTTCAAGGGCCAAAGATTGCTAAATCAGTCAATATTCACAATCTCATTGTGATTGGAGACTCTACTCAGCATTAGATATATGCACCAATGAACATCCTCATCTAATGCGAGGCTTGCCTCCGTGCTGGAAAGGATAACACATCTCAATTCTTCATTCTCTAACTTTAGGTTTTATCATGTCTTAAGATATCACAACTCTGAAGTAGATAGGTATGCCCTTAATTTGGCTTTTATGGCATTTGGTACTTCATTCACTTGTTATGAGGGTAGTGTTATGACTGCATGCTAATTCATAATAGTGGGGGGTGTGATGAATGGTGCACTCCTCCCTTGAGTAACACTCCTTTGAATCATTGCATAGGGCAATGACAAATCTATGTGATTATTTTGGTTCTCCCCTTGCATTTCATAGGTTGTGGGCAAGGGGGATTTAGGCCTTGCTTTGGTGTTGTCTTCGCTTAAATTTTCTTGGATTTTTCTTTCCTTTTGTTTCCTCTTGCAGCTGGTCATTTTGAAGCAGGGTTTGTGGTTGCTTAGGTGGTCTTTGTTAAACTTCACTTCTTCTTTGAAAGGCTTGCCCTCAATTGTTGGCTTTTGTGACTCTTCTTTCCATCCTCTCTTAGTATCGGGTTGACGCTAGGGCCTGATTTTCATTCTTAGCTTTCCTTTCTTTGTTCGAATTGTGGATATTCATTGAAGGTCTTGGTCTTGTTTTTCTTTGGGTCTATGTAGTTTTTAAACCTTTGGTTGGAGGGTGGGTCTGTCCTCCTTCAGGGTTTGTCAATCTTTCACTTTCTTAGCTCCAACATTTTCTGCGTTGTGGTCCTTGTTCCCTGTTCTTTGCTATGCTCTCACAGGCTCATGGATTACATAGAGCTTCGAGAAACTCTAAGGGCTCTTAAGCAACATGTTGAGTCTATTGAGAGGTATGATTGTTTAAATAACACTGTAGAAAACAAATTGGGGAAACAAATCTCAATTTCAAATCCTTTGGAAGAAGTCTTAGTGGGGATTTTGTTGACCCCCAAAAACGTATCTCGACCTTTGAAGCTAAGCTAGCTTTGCAAAAGCAATCAATGGTTTATCTTGTCAATCGACATAAGTTTAGGAATGGTACTCCTACCTCTTCTTCAACCAAACATGGAATCCTTAGAGGGAAGGTTTTAGTTCAACAAGCCAACATGAATGAAACTCTAACAAATGGAACCAGTATCTTAGGATGGAGTTTTTTGTGGTGTTTCACTTCATTTTTTGTTAGTTATGTTATTTAAAGTTGTAAACTTGTTAAGTATTTTCGATAGACTGTTTACTTGTTGGTATGAAAGGATGAGGATGTACTGTAAGAAACTTCAGGCTTATGTGATCTATTTGATAACCACTCTGTTTGGGTTGTATTTAGATGATCATATTTTTTTGGATTGTACATCTCATTGCAAGCTTGGCTGCAGTCTTTTTTATAATATAAATCTACCAGTTACAATTAAAAAATAAAATTAAAACTTAAAAATAATTAAAGTCTTACATAGGAAAATCAAAGTAGTTGAGAAACAACTTGAGGAAGATCACAAAATCATCATTTGAAGAGAGCTATTATGTATATTGCAAGTTAAGCATAATTTAGAAGATTATTGGTAGATGCATGTGCGTTGGGTCGAATTGAATGGGATAAATGTGGCTTCAGGAGGTAAGTTATTGAGTCTAATTACATAAAGGAGGTGTTCAAAGAGTGCTTGCTAGGTTGTCTAGACTAACTCTCTCTACAAACCGATCGGGGCACGATAAATTGAATTCACTTGCTAATCTCATGCTAATATACAATACAAAAATATGTCTGGAAGGATGTGTGAACATTATTGAATGATTTAATTACATAAAGGAGGTGTTCAAAGAGTGCTTGCTAGGTTGTCTAGACTAACTCTCTCTACAAACCGATCGGGGCACGATAAATTGAATTCACTTGCTAATCTCATGCTAATATACAATACAAAAATATGTCTGGAAGGATGTGTGAACATTATTGAATGATTTGTCATCCTTAATATAAAGGTTGGTTTTAGCTCAGATGTGAGGGATCAAAAAGATCTTTCATTATATAAGTTATCTTGATTTTGTTGTAACATTTCATTTATGTGGACCAATTAAATGAACTTTGGAAGGACAAGATTGTGGAAGGAGAAGATAATGAAGATAAGGATGAAGAATTTTGAGGATTTGAAGAGGGTTTTGCCCAAATAGGGTTTGCTTTGTTAAGTTGTCTTATCCTTTCATGCAAAGTTCATAATGTAAATACAACTTGTAAAAGGGTACTTTGTTAGCTAGAAGAGTAGGACCTTTTTTTCACATCTCTAGTTAAATTTGTAGTGAGGTAATAGAATTTTATGTGTTTCAAATTGAACATTAAGGGGCTTGGGGGTGTTAGAATTTCTAATGGTTAATTTTGTCAACCATTATGCACCTCTTTATTGTTTAGGGTTATGGGTAATAGTCAGTTGAACTTTGAGAAGCATCTCCCTTGTGTCTTTATCTATAATTGTATAAATTTTAGTATGTACCATTTCATATACACATTGACTAATATGGACCTATATGACAATTAAGTATTCATATTTGGTGTGGTTGCATAAGTTATTTCTCAAGGTCTTATAAATCCAAGGTAGAATTCTACAATCCATCCATTTGAGCTTGGACTCTTAGCCTTCTTAAATTATGATAGAATGACTTTGAGTTCTTCCTTAGTAATCTTAGCTTCCAATTCCTCATACTCTTGATCCTCTACCATTCTTGGCAATAAAGAAATCACCTTCAATATCTCAACAATGTTTACCCCTGGATGTTCCCGGAGTAGGTTTACTACTACATCAAGGATTTCCTCAAATGTTTTGACTCCAACCACATACATATTCTTTTAATTTCCCAAATAGTATTAATGCTTCTATATTTTGCAAATATTGATTTTTTGTTGTTCTCTAGCACCCTTTAGCTAACTAGATTGTTGTGCTCTTTAACTTCCATTCTATTTCTTCTTGTTCCAATAGAATATCTTTTTCCTTTCTATTTCTTTGAGATTACCTGGATCCTTTGCAATAAAGACTCTGAAATTGTTTTCAAGAAAATGTTTTAGCTAATCTTCTATGTCTATTAGGTCCTTTTGGGCCATTTCTATTTTTTCCTTGCCCTATTCCCCAATTATTTTTTATACTTGTTTAAGATTTTTTACCATTTGGAACATCGATGTCCCTGCTTATGGGTCATATTTTTTCCAACTCTATTTCACAAGATTTTTGAAATCTTTTTCTTCCATGCATTTGTAATTAACCCTGAATGGTCTTGGTGGCTTGGAGTCCTTTTCTAATGGAAAAAAAGAAGGAAGATAATCCGAGCCTCTTCCTTCTCCAACCAAGGAATTCATTCTTCCCTCCGCTTCAAATATTCTTTATGCAATTAAAAACCTATCTAACCTTTTGCATACCCTCTCTTTTCCACTCCTTAGGTTTCTCCAAGTGGGTACTAGCTCAATAGGTCACATATCACATAACCCTACCACCTATTCAAAGAGTTGTTAGAAATAGTTAACTAAAGCGTCATTCCTAACTACTTATAAATGGGAATTGACTATTGTTACATTTGTGCGAGGATACCTGCAACAAATACACTCCAACGACGCTGAAGAGCAGATGAAATGCAATCTTAGTCGTTGAAGTTGAGTAGATCTCCATTGTTCGTTGGAGAAGTGATGGTTGAAGTGGACTATGATACCTACAACAAACATACTTCGACGACGACGAAGAGCAGGTGCGAGGCAATCTCAGTCATTGAATTTGAGTAGGTGAGATGCAATCTCAGGCGTAGATCGTTGTGGGACCCACCTAATCAACTAACGAGCAAATGAAGAAGTGGGTGTTAACCATCGGTTAACTTGAGGCAACGATGAGATCAGGGACGTTGATCCCTGCTTCTGAAGACTGTAGGATCCCTTGGAGCAGCTCGTCGGAGAAGAGCCATTGAAATGGAAGTTTATTCTCATGCTCTTGCTATCGCGATGACGAAGAAGGAGACCAAGTCGTTGCCGATCGTTGGCTTGGTGGCAAGGAGAGAATATATTGACGATCACGATTTAATAAGGGATAGATCCGATTGATGCTAAGCGTTGAGGTGGTGTTGAGTGTTTTAGTACCCTGATGATCTCGATATCAAGGAAAGCAATTGACAGACGAGATCAAATTCAGATCTTGATCCAACGGTGGATGAGCATTCAGGACTAGTGAATGAGATTGTGTGCAATAGAAAGGAACCAAGACAAGTTTTCATGGAGGTGTTTCAAAGGATTGGTTGCAACCATGTTTTGAAGGAAAATCAAAGGAGATATGAAGCTGACCCGATGGATATATTTGTTTTGTGTACGTGGACAAATCTGTGAAAGTAAATAATGTATAAATAAATATGCTCAAATCAGATTTGAGTGAGTGTGGATTGGAAGGAGAAGAGCTTTGAGGTTCCTGGGTGTGAGAACGAGTGTGTGTGTGTGAATGGTGTGAAGGGAAGTGGTGAAGGTGAATTGTTGAGGAGCTCCGAGGCTCATAGGTATGAGAATACTAGAAAATGAAGAGAAGTTAATGTAATCATCTTAGGGTGTGGATTAGCCTGTGCGAGAAGTGGAAGCGCTAAGGTTTCAAGGTCTGAGGACATTAGAAAATGCAAGGCAAGTAAATCAAAAGCTTATTTACTTCAGGGTGGCAAGGTGGTGGAGGGGAGAGGATTAGTTTCCTCAATAAGCTAGTGACTGGAGTTCAGACGTGTGCTCTTCCGATCTTCAGGGTGGCAAGGTGGTGGAGGGGAGAGGATTAGTTTCCTCATCTTCCCAACAAGTTGGTGCCTGGCTAGTTGATGCTTTCATACTATAAGTAGCTTCTTACATTGAGGATTGGTGTCCTTGTCTTCTCAACAAGATGGTGCCTGTCAAGCTAGTGCTTGAAAAGTTGTAAGTGGGTGCTTACTGTAGGGAATGGTGTCCTATAAGAAATTTTGTTTGTGGTTTTCTCCCTTATTGGGTTTCCACCTAAAATATCAGTGTATTGTACTTTTTTAATGATCTATGTTGATACATAATTCTCTACATTGCTTATGATTAATTCTGTGATGATTAGTTAAAGTGGTAAAAAAAAGTGGTTAAAATCGATGCAAAACAGATTCACTCCCCCTCTCAGTATTGCTAAATATTCCAACAATTGGTGTCAGAGAAGGTTCCTTCAAAAACAATCTAACCACTGGAAGGTGAATCCCTGCAACACAAATGGATAAGCATAAAGGCTATTCCACAAACAAAGCTCCATTATTTGATGGATCAAATTATGCTTTCTGGAGCATAACCGAGATCTACACTCTTTCCCTACACGACGCTCTTCCGATCTCACCAATTGGTGTCAGAGAAGGTTCCTTCAAAAACAATCTAACCACTGGAAGGTGAATCCTTGCAACACAAATGGATAAACATAAAGGCTATTCCACAAACAAAGCTCCATTATTTGATGGATCAAATTATGCTTTCTGGAGCATAAGAATGCAAACCTACTTGATGTCACTCGGGTTGATATTTGGAATGCAATTGAAAATGGCTACACAGCCACAACAACTCCACCTGTAGATACAAATGGAAAGAAAATTACAATAATTCTAAGGCCGAGAATGCAATTTTGTGCATCCTGACAGAATCATTATTTGTCAAAGTTATTCATTGCTGTTCAACAAAAGAAGTTTGGGACAAGCTATAGAAAATATATGAAGGGGATGACAAGGTTAAGAAGGAAAAACTACAGATCCATAGAGGACAATTTGAGACCCTTAAGATGAATGAAGAAGAGAGTATTGCAACCTATTTTCTTTGTGTGGATGAGATTGTCAACACCATCAAAGGATTGGGTGAAGAGTTTAACGAAACCATTATTGTGCAAAAGGTGCTTAGGTCACTTCCCTCAAGCTTTAATCCCAAGGTATCTGCTATTGAAGAAATGAAGGACCTAGACAATCTTACAATGTATGAGTTGCATGGAATCCTCACTGAATATGAAATGAGAATAGAATAGGATAATCCAACAAAGACATCAAGGAAGGAAGTAGCCTTCAAGGCATTAAAAAATACAAAGACAAAATAATACAAGACGAGTGGTAGCTCAAATAGTGAATCAGACGTAGAATAAGCTAACTTTGTCAGAAAACTCAAGATGGGAACAAACAAATACAAAGATAAGCTTCCCTTCAAATGATTTAATTGTGGAGGAGTAGGACACTTTGCTTCTAAATGACCTTATGCAAAGAATGAAAATAATAATGCGAAAGAAGATTCCAGTTTCAAAAGGTACAAGAAGGGAAATACCAAAAAGAAGAAAAAGTTCTATAGACAAAAGAAGAATCTATACACCAATGAAGAAAACAATTCGTTTGATGATAGTGACAATGAAACATAAGAGATTCTCTTTATGGGTGTCCAAACACAGATTGATGTCATAGAGAGTGCAATTGCAGACCTAATAGGGGAAGAAGACTTCGAGATTGAAGAAGTAGACATTGAAGGATGTGGTAAACCTACTGGTTCACTATGTAAACATCCAATACAAATAGGACAGTACACAATAATCCATTTAAGGATAGTAAATATATTTAATAATAAATGTATAAGAATGAATACGATGATTACAAATGAGGAATGAGAGCTTGTATATATATCCCACACATGGGTGCCCTTTCATAAGAGACACGACCTTTCATATGTCATGTCTCTTCATAATTAATTATTACTTATTAGTTATTTATATTTACATATTATATATATTTATGTTTGTTACATTGCCTTCCCCTTAGAAATGCTTTGTCCTCAAAGCATGTTTATGGAGAGGCTTACTTCTTTGTTCTGGCTTGCAATGTCTTTGCATGACTCTATGTTTTTGGTGTTGTTAAGATTGATAATACCAGACGATACGAGTGACAAAGAGTTGAGCAAAACTGTCGAGTTATGAAAGAGTCTGCCCACCCTAGTTTGATCTCCTGCGAAACTGGGTGTTTATAGGGTTCTCGTTTTGGATAATATTGATATTCTAACTAGTTAATATATCTACTCTTATGATTTGAATGTCGAGAGGGAGTTCTCATAACATGATTTCCCCTTATCATACTTGTAACATTTTCTTCTTTTGACTTTGATATATGATTTTCTTCATGTGGCGATGTTGCCTTGATAATGGCTGAATTTTGATTAGTAATTTTACCTGGATCTTCCATCGTTTGTACTCCAGCATCTTTATATGTTTTTTCTTCAACTGGACTGGCATCTTCTTGAGCTTTAATGTATGGATTTTCAAGTTTTTCTTCTTTTAATTTTTTGATTTGTTCTAGTAGTTCGTGATTGAGGCTTTTCAAACGAGAATTTTCTTCATTTTTTTTCGATAGGTTCTTCTCGCGTTCTTGATTCTCTTGTTCCAACTTCTGAACACATTGTTTTCGAACTTTTGACTTCTTGATCTGTGTAAGTAGTTTTTTTCTGTGTTCTTTTAAACGAGAAATTTCTTCGCTTTTATCCTTGATAACTTCATCAAATTCTTTTTGCATTCTTTGCATTGCTTTTTTATTTTCTTGAAGTATCGCTTTTGAGATATCGTTAAAGTCTTCTGGTGTTACAAAATCTGGGTCTGATGTGGTGTCTTGTAATCTTATCATTTTCTCCTTACAGGGGAATGTCACAAACTTTTTTTCTATGTTTAGTATGAAGGTACCTAGACTTTTAAACCAGGATAATCCAATGACCATGTCAACTTCTTCTTGATACATAGTTGTAACATAGAATTGAGATATATAGTCATATTCATCAATCGTCACTTGTAACTCCTTAATTCGAAAATAATCTTTCTTTCTAATTATATTTGTCTCTGGAATTAATAATTGATTTGCCAAATCAATATTCATATAATTTGCATTATAGTCCAAGCTAATAACAATGTTTATCTCTCTTGAATATTTCCCTTTCATGTCGAAAACCCGCAACATACAGTTGGAAAACCTTTATAAGTAAATCTTTCTTTCATCATTTTCGAATTATTCTTTTTACCTTCTATCATTTTCGAATTATCCTTTTTACCTTCTAAACTTAACCCTTCAACGAAACTTATACTTCACCTTTATATATATATATATATATATATAATTCTTTTTACTTTTTATTTTATAACCCCTTTTTAATAATACTCTTCTTAGATGGCCCTCCTTTTGAACAACATACACAGTAGAAAATAATTGTATCATCAGGATTTTTAGTAACGATGAAAAAACTAGGTGTTGGGTTCACAAAGATGGGACGATGGTACACGTGGACGAAACCCTAGCGCTCTGAAACAACCTCTTGGCACACCTCGCTGCATGAACGAACGAGCCGCCATGCAATAAACCACCTGCTACGATCTGGCACAAATTGTCCCTGGGTCTGATCCGTCAGAATGAATTCGGAAGAGGGGGGGAAACCCCCCTCGTACAACAATGTTACGACCAACGATAGATCGGGAACAAGAGCAAAACGCCCATCATTCGAGCTGCCACTGCAACTGTGCGATTAACTCCTTGCCAGAGAACAAGGACTCAGGAAGGAAATGGATGTGGAAGCCAACACGTCCCATCCAAAAGCACCTCGTGGGTGGGAGCCTGGCAAATGCATCCCACAAACGGACAAACCCCCGAGATATCTCATAAGTTCAACGAGAGTGGGTGAACACACACAGTTCATGAGAGAGCATGCCCTCATCGATAAGTTTCTGGGACTGTGGCCATCCGAACGTGACCTAAACCGGTGGATAAAACATTGGTGGAACCCTAAAGGAGACTACGAGGTTCAACTCAGCTCTAAGGATTTTTTCACAATCATTTTGTACAACCCAGAAGACAGGGACTGAATCTTTGAGAGTGGGCCATACTTCTACAACTCGGTAGGGTTATTCTTGCGCTTCTGGACAGAGCGATTCAGCCCAGACAAGGAGGAATTCACAATGGCTCCAGTCTAGATCCGATTATACTCCTTGCCGCAAGAGTTCTGGTTGGAGGAAATTCTTATGGGTATATGGAACACAGTGCGTCACTACGTCAAAACATCAAAAGCAACAAAGCAAAGGAAATACACTTCGTATGCCCGAATCTGTGTATACATGAATATCTCTAAGGCTCTACCGGGATCGGTAACTCTGGAATACCAGGATGAGGACTGGCAACAAACGCTAGACTACGAACATATCCCTTTCCGATGCAGGAAATTCCATGAACACGACCACCTCTTCAGGGACTGTCCTCTGAATACCCAAGCTACCAAAGTCAGTGATATCACACAGAAAGATGGCTTCACCACTGTCACAGGCAGGAAAAAAAGCCCTCCAAGAAAGCAGAATCCAGACCCCAAACCCAAGATTTCGACCAAAAACTCCTATGAGATTCTGAATCAGCTACTGGAAGATGAAGAAATCCAAGATCCGCACAAAGAGCAACAATAGGGTAAAGGAAAGAACCAAACCCCTTCCTGCTCTGGCCTAAATCGTGAAATCAACCTAGAAGAGAGGGGAGGCGTAGATGGAGACACCTTAATGCAGCTGGACGATCGAGATCTCGCAGGCATTGACCTAGAAAAACTTGAAGAAGCTCTCAATCAAAAGGATTTGCATGCCCTTCCTGAAGAGCAACTCCGAAAGCTACATAAGGTTTTTCTCGACTCCTCCGCAGGATCCACAACACGCTTAGGTATATTCATAGATCCAAGCTCAGACTCAAAGAAGATACCGAGAGAGAAAAAAAGAAGGGGACGTAAATCAACACATTAACTCATCAAGGAGGCGGGCAATCTTATGCTCAACTCAGGGCAGATTCAAAAGCTCTCAGAGGGATACCTCCACCCAACACCCCCCTCATTATGATGAAGATCATCACCTGGAACATTAGAGGACTCAATGGTTGATCCAAACAAAAGATCCTCCGAGACTGCATCAAAGTAGAAAACCCATATATCCTAATGCTACAAGAAAGGAAATGTGCTGGGGTAGAAGCTGAAACCATCTTCCAGTGCATTTGGAGGGGATGTGATTTTGTTCTTACAGATTCCACAGGGGCTTCAGGGGGTCTGGCCATACTATGGAACCCATGCAACATCACTCTAAGAAGACCTTTTTCCACAATAGGCACAATAACGACCCACTTCGAGGTCACAGGTTCGACCCAGGAGGGGGCTATCACAAGCTTCTATGGACCCCAAAGCCAATAGGAAAAAGACAAACTCTTGAAGCGGCTAACCCACATCAAAACACTACTGACCACGCCCAACTGGATCTTAGGCGGTGACTTCAATATGATCCTGTCATTGGAAGAAAAAACAGGAGGGAGAAAAAGGCTTGAGCAGGACAGTGGTAAGTTCACAACCCTGATTGATCAACTAAAGCTAGTAGACATTGAAAATAACAATGGCACCTTCACCCGGTCCAACCGTAGGCCAGGACACCAACACGTTGCATGCCGTCTGGACCGATTACTTGTGGCTGAAGAATTGATTGAAGTAGCCCCAAGTATGGAAAGTCTTATTCTCCCAAAAGCCCGGTTAGACCATTGGCCAGTTGCCTTCTGCCTAGAAACAGGAACAACGCCCAAATACAAACCCTTTCGGTTCGAGAAATTTTGGCTCTCACACCCTGACTTTCATCAGCTTGTAAAATCCTAGTGGGCTCAGGCAGAAATAGATCATGGTACATGCTTGCACAAATTCCAACAACGCCTCAAAAACTTCAAGCAATCGCTGAAGCACTGGAACAAACACACCTTTGGAAATATATTCCAAAGCATCTAGGACATAGAGAACAAACTAGCGGAGATACAAATTTTTTTTATTGCAGGAACTCGAACTGTTGATCTAATGAAAGAGGAGGAGAAGATTCAAGCGTAGCTAGAGGAAAGGATAAAGCAGGAGGAAATTCCGTGGAGACAGAAATCCAGGGTACAATGGCTCAAAGAGGGGAAAAAGAACACAAAGTTATTCCACAGAGCCATGGTGCATCGTCGACACATTAACATAATTACTCATTTGGAGGATGGCCAAGGTAATCCAATAAGAGAACATACCCAAATAGAAGCAGAGCTTAACAACTATTACCGAGACCTACTAATGGAAACCAGGGAGGATAGAACTGCAACAATTAGACGAGTAACCAGTCACATACCCTCTCAGGTGACTCCTGAACAAAACGCAGCCCTGATGCGACCTATCATCCAAGAAGAAGTGTACCAAGTAGTAAAAGATATGCCCTCAGGGAAGGCCCTAGGCCTGGATGGATTTACCACTGACTTCTTCCATCATTGCTGGGACCTAATTAGGGAAGAGGTTTGGCAGGTAGTAGAGGAATCTAAAACTTCAGGCCAAGTCCTCCCTGCCCTCAATGCTACCTTTCTCACCCTAATTCCGAAAGAGGAGAGGGTTACAAATCCCAAACAGTTCAGACCAATCGCTCTTTGCAATGTTATATACAAAATCGTAACAAAGGTGGTTGCAAACCGCCTCAAACCAATTCTACCCTTTGTCATATCCAAGGAACAAGCCGGGTACGTAGAAGGTAGACAAATTATGGACAACGTCATACTGGCTCACGAGGTTATCCACTCTCTCAAGTCGACAAAAACTCCAGGTATGCTCATTAAACTAGATCTTTCAAAAGCTTTTGACAGAGTCAACCGGCAGTACCTCCGCTCCATTCTAGAATCCTTCGACTTCGATCAACAATGGGTAAATTGGATTTTAAACCTTACCTCCTCAACCTTCTTCTCCATACTAGTCAATGGGGTCCCATCTAGTCAATGGGGTCCCATCCCAACCTTTCTCACCATCCAGAGGTATCAGACAAGGTGACCCCCTATCACCTTTTCTGTTTGTGCTCATGGCGGAAGGCATCAGATGTTATATCAAGTCAGTGGTCCTGGAAGGATCTCTCAAAGGCTTGCCTCTGCACAATATTCAACCGACACCCTCACATAGTCAATTTGTTGATGACACCCTCCTCATGAACACCCCAACCGCAAGAGAGGCAAACAATCTCAACTCCATCCTCTCTGACTTTACAGAGGCGTCAGGCATGACTCTCAACCTAGACAAATCCAAACTCTACTTCTTCAACACTCCGACAACTATCCAAACTCATATCTCCAGACTCCTGGGAATACCCAAGAGCTCCCTTCCATCCAACTATTTAGGCATTCCTCCAACTGGTGCAGCGACAAGATCCATTTCCTGGGATAACCTTCTTCTTTCCATCTCCAACATGATGAACAACTAGACCTTCAGGCCCCTCAACATTGCAGCTAGGCTGGTCCTGCTCAAATCTGTCCTACAAACCCTGCCTACCTATCTTCACAACCTTAGCAGCCCCCAAGCAGGTCATTAGAGCAATAAGGAACCTCCAATGAAACTTCCTTTAGCACGGACACCAACCAAACAAGAAGTGGGCACTGGTAGGATGGGACAAGCTCTGTACATCAAAAAGTGTGGGAGGGTTGGGACTCCGTGATCCAGGGAAACTAAACCAAGTAATGGGAGCCAAAATGTGGTGGAGGTGGTTAAAGACGCCAACAACTTTGTGGGCGCAAATCTGGAAGCAGAAGTATGCTCCTCTCACACAAGAAAACCAACTCATCAGATACAATGTCCGAATACAAGGATCTAACATTTGGAACACAGCCTGGAAAAGCAAAGACCTGGTGAAAAACATGCCTTTTGGGAGGTATGAAGTGGATAAAGTGCTATGTTCTGGCAGGACTCGTGGCAACAACTCAAACCTTTAAGTGACCTGGAAGAACTTAACCCCCTCAGACAAGCTCTAAACCAGGACATATTTCTAAGGGTGAAAGATTTTTGGAAACCTGCCGATCAGAGACTGCAATGGCGTCACTAGAAAACCTCTAATCAAGAGTTAATGGTCCAAGAGGACTTAGACCTACAGGCCTGCCAACACTATGCAAGTCACCAAAAAATCCCCCATCGAGAAGGCCCAGATATTCTTAGATGGGGGCACTCCACCACTGGCAACTTCTCCATCAAAGAAGCCTACTTCCTACAGGGCAATTACCAGCATCATGACAGGGAGAACATATGGAACAAGGTTTGGAATCCTATACTCTGGCCCAAGGTGTCCATCTTTCTCTGTCTTATTGCGCACAACTGGGTCCTAACCTGGGCCAACCTCAGGAAAAGAGGCTTCATCGGACCCTCAATATGCGTCTTATGCCATCAACACAAGGAAACCAAGGAGCGTTTATTCAACAGGTGTCCCTTCAGTCAGTGGATTTGGGATCAAGGAGCTCAAACAATGCGCCGATCCACGCGAGACAGGAGCAACACCAACGATACGCTTGAAATCTGGGACTCGATCACCTACAACAATCCTCTGCTGGCAGACATTTGTCAACTCCTCCCAGGATTCATTCTTTGGAAAATTTGGAAAGAAAGAAACAAAAGAATCTTTCACTCCAAAGCTTCCACACCAGGCCTAACTTGGGAGAAATTGTCACGCTCATCAAGGAAACAATTAGAAGCAAACCCTGGAAACCAGAGGACTTAAATTGCAACCTGGAGGAGCAATTCATACTCCAAAGATGGCAGCCTATCCTGACTAATCAAATGGCGATAAATGCACCTAAGCGTTAGCAAAGCATCCCAACCACCTGGTCCCCTCCTCCAACAGATTTCATAAAGATCAACTTTGATGGAGCCTCTAAAGGGAACCCAGGACCGACGGTATATGGGGCCACACTCAGAAACTATAATGGAGAGATCCTATGTCTGATAGCAGGATACTTGGGGGAAACCACAAACAATGCGACAGAGCTAATGGGGCTCTTGCAAGGTCTCCAAGCAACAATTGCTAAACATTGTCACAAGCTAATCCTGGAGGGGGATTCACAAATTGTCATCCAGTTAATCACCAAGATCCTCCATGGGGAAAACCCACTGAAAATCTCATCCAACTGGCGATTCTCAGGGCTGCTAGAGGAATTTGGAGCCCTCCTTAGAACTAACCTCAGCATTATACCCTCTCATGTGAAAAGAGACGCAAACATGGTAGCGGGCTGTCTAGAAAATGAAGGGGTAGCAAAGGAGACATAATACATCTACTGGGAAGCACACATCTCTGAAAACTCAGATATCTCAGATCGGTGTCATGCTCTTGCCAACAAGGATCTCCAATCCCCGGATGGGGTGCCACGTAGAACAGGGAGGACACGCGGGGACGAGCTGGGCAGGGCCATAAATACTGGCCACCGACTTCGATCTTCTCATCATTAAAATGGGAGCGAGCATGAGCAGCCAAAACCAGAGGATGAGGCCTCTCATGCGAGTGAAGAGGACGGAGGACCAACACACTAAGGGCATAGCCTTAATGGCCAAGGCTGTCACAATCACATTCATCCTTATCAGCCGCTCTGATGGCTATGCAATGCATTGGGAAGCTGAGCGGCCAAACGCTGAACCTTCGAAGCGCTGGTGCAAAGACACTTGCCCATTTGGCATTTTGGTTATAGTTTTGCTCCTCTACATGCCGAGAGAAAGAGGATGGCCTCGTAGAGGCACTGCATGGTATACATTTGACTCCCACATAAAGAGGTAGAAGAAGTTTGAAAGAGCACTGGCTATGGCGCACACTTGGAGAACCAGGAAGCCTTGGACACCTCCCACGGCTTATGTGGAGGAGATTGTTTCGGATGAACCCATCCAGGTTCCTCCAACACATCTCCTCTTCACTGTTTTGGATAATTGGGATCCCCCCACCTGTTTCGTGGACGAAGCCAAGCCTTAGGATCCAGGAATGACGCACAATCACAAGGAAGGTGACCCAACATGGGAACACACAACTTGCTACGTTGAGGAAGAATTCTTGGGCAACATAGAAGAAAAGGAAAATACAAGCAGCGATGAATTTTCAGAGGAAGCGACTCAGTAGGACGAGTAGCAAGGACAACAAGGCGACATAGCAAATGAATAAGCAGAGGGTAGCGACGTACAAAATCCAATTCCCCTCTCCTCCGTTTAGGGAGAACGGCAGGACCAGCTTCCACTCCTCCACCCGGAGCACTTGGAACTGATCTTTGAAATGCGCAGCATGGTGGACGATCAAATCTACAGGTCCCTCCAAGTTAGCCAACACCTCAACATGATGTATGCTGCATACTCCAACACACCTCCAAGCTGACAATGCCCTACGTGCGTACAACCCTTTGTGCTTCCATCCAGATGGGGAAAGAATGATGAAGTCGATGAGGACACCAGGTAACTGGTTCTGTGAATGTTCATAGTTAGAAATTTTATTTTGTTTCGAACTAGAGCTCTAGCTCAGTTAGACTATCGTTATGATGTCAGTAGTAAGCTATGGAACAGTCTGAAACTAATGGCGGCCATACGTCCTGGTTTCCTTCGGGCAGGACAGATGGAAACTTGGTTCTTTTTGTGAGAAAACAAGTGGCATGGGACAACCAGTTGTCTCGGTTTCCTTTTTAGGTGGGACAACTGGCACTCCAAAAGACTCTGTAAGCCGACACTTTTAATATAACAGGATCCTACCCTTTTTTACTTAAAAAAAAAAATACTCTTTGTAGAATATATATATATATATATATATATATATA
>CBVK0102158658.1:0-11332 GCA_900067695.1 Picea abies
CATAATTAATTATTACTTATTACTTATTTATATTTACATATTATATATATTTATGTTTGTTATAAAAGAGAGCTCATATTTGCTCGAAATGAAACAGAGATACTAAGAAACAAGAAAGGGCTACTAAAGGAACAACTGAAGAAGTACATAAAAGAAACGATTGGTTTAAAAGAAAGCTCCGATGAAACTGAAAAAATCATCATTAATTTAAAAACACTAGTAGAAGAGACAGAGAATTGAAGAAGTCTTAAGAGCCCAACTAAAAGAAAAAAACGATAGTTGCAACAGTCTAGAATCTGAAATAGTCTATCTTAGAAAGGAGTTGGAAAAATAACATACCAATACGAAATTCGAAAAGAGTTCTACAACCTTGAATGAAATCTTAAATCACTAAAGATCACCATTTGATAGGATTGGTCTTGGGTGCAATGAAAAGAAGGAAGCTGCTAATGAAGAAGTCTCAACCTCCTCAAAACAGTAAAGTGAAGAAAGAAACAAAAGTTATGTTGATACACTAAAAAATTCTATCAAGGTTGAAGACAACAAGAAGGAAGAACAATATGTTCCACAGAAGACAAATCTTCCTCACAAGGATAGAGTCAGGAAGACTCTCCCATCAAGATGGAATGACACAATCAAGTACCAAAATTATTATTTTTTGGTTATTGTTATTCATGCAATGGTTTTGGTCATAAATCAATAGACTGTAGAAAAAATATAAGAGGCAATTATATGAGGAACAACAACATAGATACCCATGGATTCTCAAGGAGAAATTACAACTCATTCTCCTCTTTGTTGAACTATAACATCATCTGTTATAACTGCAATAATTTTGGACATATAGCAAAATTCTGTAGAAGTGATTTCAGAGAAAATTAGAAAGAATCCCCAACAATCATGGAAAGAAATCAAGAACAAAAGAAAGAAAGATCCAAGTTTTTTCAAGCTGCACTTTGTGCACAAAAGAATAAGGATAAGTGGGTCATTGACAATGGGTGCTCTAATCACATAACAAGAGACATAACAAAGTTTATCACCCTGAAGAAAAATAAAGGTAGTGTTATCTTTGGAGGCAATGACAGGTCAAAAATAGTTTGAAAAAACACTCTCAATCTTGACAATGGAAGAGCTAAAGTTGAAAAGGTTCTATGTGTTGAAAACTTGAAACATAATCTTCTAAGTGTAATCCAGATGTGTGACCAAAGACATACTCTTACTTTTGACTCCTGAGAATGTGAGATTAGACAAACAAATTCAGGCAAACTGGTTGCAAAAGAAATCGGGGCCCCAAACAATGTATACATTCTTGATGAAATTAATGGAGAAAATTTATTCATGGGGCATATAGATGAAAGTTGGCTGTGGCATAAAAGAATGGGTTATATGAACTTTGATGACTTGGTAAAAATCAATACCATACAAGCAGTGAGAGATACGCCAAAAATCACAAAACCCTCAAGCACTGTTTGCAAGCAGTGCTAGCATGGGAAACAATCAAGGGTGAGATTTAAGACAAATGAATATGAAACATTCAAGCCATTGGAAATTGTGCATACAGATCTCTGTGGACCAACAAGAACAAAAAACTTGCAAGGAGAAAACTATTTTATGTTGTTCATTGATGATTATACAAGATGACGTGGGTTGCCTTTCTAAAAAATAAATTTGAAACATTTGAAAAGTTCAAAGCATTCAAAGCTCTAGTTGAGAATGAGACTGATTTGAAGATCAAATGCTTAAGTTTAGATAATGTATGTGAGTTCACATTCAATTAATTTGAAGAATTCTATGAAACCCATGGAATAAAAAGACAATATTAAGCCGTAAGAACTTCTCAACAAAATTGAGTAATTGAAAGGAAAAAAAAACATGTACGAGAAATTGCCAAGACAATGTTAAATGAAACAAAACTGTCAGACAACTTTTGGAGAGAAGAAGTTTACACTGTTTTCTACATACTAAATAGAGGGAAAATCAGAGTCAACAATGACAAGACACCCTATGAAAAATGGAAAGCTCGACCAACATTTGTCAAACACTTCAGAATCTTTGGAAGCAAGTGTTACATCAAATGAGATTATGAGGATCTAAGAAAATTTGACTAAAGAGCAAATGAATGAAGTTTTATTAGATATTCATCAAAAAACAAATCCTATAGATGTTACAACATAAGAGTGTAGAATATTTTTGAAATCATTAATGTCAAAATAGATGAAGAACTACCACACAAGAACAAACTAGAAGCAGAAGAAATGGATTACAACAAAAGGGAAGAATAAGCATATGAAGATGAAGAAGAACAAGTAAATGAACAAGAAGAAGAAGAAGAAAAAGAAGAAGAACACCAAGATACACATACACCATCTAGGTTTGTGCAGAAAAATAATCCAAGACACTTAATTCTTGGGGATAAAAATGCTTAGACTCAAACTAGGAGGAAACTCATAAGTAGTTATGAACATGTAAATCTCTCTTTAATATCCAAAATAGAGCCTCAATGCTTTGCAAAAGATCAACATTGGATAAATTCTATGCAAGAAGAGTTAAACTAGATTGAGAAAAATCGGACATGGCAATTTGCCCCAAGACCTAAGGATAAAAACGTGATTGGTACAAAATGGGTATTCAAAAATAAGTTGAATGAAGATGGAAAAGTGGTAAGAAATAAAGCAAGATTGGTTTGTAAATGATATGCTCAAGTAGAAGGTATTGACTTTGAAGCAATGCTTGCTTCTGTTGCAAGACTAGAAGCTATTAGAATATTTTTGGCATTTGCATGCTTTAAGAATTTTAAGGTGTATCAGATGGATGCCAAGTCAACATTCCTGAATAGAGATTTAGAGGAAGAAGTGTACATTGAATAGGCTGAAGGATTCTTATTGTCAGAAGATGAAGATTATGTTTGCATATTGAAGAAAACACTTTATGGATTAAAGCAAGCTCCTAGATCATGATATTCAATACTTGGCAAGAACTTGCAACATCAAGGTTTCAAAAGAGAAACAAAAGATAATGATGTTTATACCAAAATAAATAATATAGAGATGTTAATCATTGTAGTTTATGTGGATGATATCAATTTTGGAAGTAATGCTGATAGAATGAGCCAAAAGTTTGCAGAAGAAATGCAACAAGAATTTGAGATGTCCATACTTGGAGAACTGTCACTTTTTTTAGGACTACAAATTGCTCAAACCAACAAAGGCATATTCATTTTTCAGAAAAAATATATCAAAGAGATGTTGAAGAAATTTGGAATGGAAGATTGTAAACCTATCAGCCCACCCATGGTCACTCGCTGTAAGCTAAGTAAAGAAGATGAATCAAAGGAAGCAAATCAAACCTTGTACAAATCAATGATATACATTCACCTATATGTAACAACTTCAAGACTAGATGTTATGCAAGCAGTAGAGCTAGTTGGAAGATTTCAAGTAGCACCAAAGAAAACACATGTGATAATAGTAAAATGAATATTTAGATATCTGAAAGGCACACTAGACTTTGGTTTATGGTATCCCATAGGAAAATAATTTACTTTGACAACTTACACAAATGCAGATTGGGCAGGCATTGTGGATGATAGAAAGAGCACTAGTGGTGGAACATTCTTTTTGGGAAATATCCTGGTGTTCTGGTTCAACAAGAAACAATCATCAATCTCTCTCTCTACAAGAGAAGCAAAATACATTGCAACAACGTCGTGCTGTACACAAGTGCTCTAGATAAAACAAACACTAAAATACTGTGTGACAATACTAGTGCAATAAATGTCTCTAAAAATCTTGTTATTCATTCCAAAACAAAACACATTCCAATAAAGTATCACTTCTTGAGAGAGTAAGTCACAGAACAAAATGTGAAACTGTAATATATTGGCACAAAGTAACATGTTGTTGATATATTTACAAAATTGCTTCATAGAGAACTCTTTGAATACCTCAGACATAAATTGGGGGTGGTATCTATGCCACCAAATCACTAAAACTTCATGAAGAAGGGAACAAGCTTAGGGGGAACTATAGAAAGACAAGTAGGTTGCTAGTTGCAGAACAAAGAATAAAGAGTACAATGTAAGGGGGAGGAAATCCATTTTTCCATTGATGTCAAAGGGGGAGAGTACAAAGAAAGGGGGATATTTGCAGAAAGAGAGACGTGCAAGAAGTAGAGGAGTACCAAAATAATTAAGTGTTGCCATCAATGACAAGGGGGGAGTTTGTTGAAAATGGTGTTGTCATTGATGTCAAAGGTAGACATGACTGTGACAATGATGGATGTCATCGATCTCACAGACAGGGGTAGACTGACCGTTGTCAATGATAAGAAGAAGACTATGGATATTTCTACAAATTGTGTAATGACACAACCCTGAAGAAATCGAGGAACAAGATATGACCAGGGGAGACTCTAAGGAACTGCATATCTACCCTGTGTAAATGACAGGTCCAAGGATCGAACCAGAACCATAAAATGATAGGGGGAGACTCTGAGGAATGAAACACAAACAAAGGAAGCATCCATAATACAAACCAACCAAAGAAAGGAAGAATGTCCCTATGTGTTGATGAGCCTCCGTGCACAAAGATGATTGTGTGTTGATGAACTCCTGATAGATTTCTCTGTGTTTACCCTTTGATGGAAAGTGAAAGGAAGGAGATCAAAGAATGATCTCGACAAGTTCTGGACGGTTGGTTGGAGCGTGCAAGGTGACATTGAGTCCGACCATGAGGGAGACTTTGAGTCAACAAAAACCATTGATACGGTATCAGAGAGTGGTCTCAGAAAATCCTAGACCATTGGTCAGAGTGTGAGCCATCATAGTGGGATGTGATACTTGAGAATGAAGTTCGACGAGAAGGTTTGAGGACCATAGATCCGTTGGAGGATCTACCTCAACTGTTGGATCTATGATGATCCATTTGGAGGAAGGAGAGTGACGTGTTGTGACAACTTGGCGGTCAGAGTAACAAGGATGCCAATGTGGCAACTAGAATGTCCCAGGAATGACGTGTCTCAAATTTTGATTGAGTGGGACGAGAGTGGGATTAGTTGGACATGGAGACCTTTAGGTCATCATATCAAATATTAGTCATTGAAGTTGGCGCAATGAGTAGATCTTAGCCGTTTGTCGAAGAAGTGATGGTCAAAGTGGACTACGATACCTATAGTGAATACACTTCGACGACGATGAAGAGTGGGAGCGATGCAATTGCAATTGTTGAAGTTGAGTGGATCTCCACCATTCGTTGAAGAAGTGATGGTCAGAGTGGACTACGATAACTGCAACAAATACACTCTGACAACAATGAAGAGTGGATGTGACACAATCTCAACCGTTGAAGTCGAGTAGATCTCCGCCATTCATTGGAGAAGTGATGGTCGAAGTTGACTAGATACCTACAATGAACATACTTTGACAATGACGAAGAGCGGGCGTGAGGCAATCTCGACCGTTGAAGTCAAGTAGGTGAGATGCAATCTTAGTTGTTGAAGTCAAGTAGGGGAGATGTAATATTAACCATAGATCGTTGACGGCCCCACCTGACAATTAACGAGAAAACAAAGAAGTGGGTGTTAACCATCAACTCAAGGCACTGATGAGATCAGGCCCATTGATCCTTGTTTCCGAAGACCATAGGATCCGTTGGAGAAACTCATCAGAGAACCGTTGAAATGGAATTTTATGCTTGTTGATCCGTGATCTTTTCGTTAGGTGACTTATTAAAGAACTATATTAAACGAGCATAAACTAAAGTACACCATAAAGAAGGAAAATCTCAAAAGGAAAGAGACATTATCATGCAATATGAACACAAAGAACTTGATAACGAAGTTCGTCCCTAGTGGACTACGTCTCCGGGTCCCGCTCTCAAATGGGTAGGTCTTTTTATTAACTCCAAAAAAGAATTGGACAGAATACATAAGTATACCTCATTCTAGAGTTAAGCCATAAGAAGCTTTGATCAGATAAGAAAACTAACACCACCACTACGTTCGTGGCATCGTTTTACCTAAAAATGATTGTCTCCATGCCTCAATCCAAGTTGGACACTTTCAGGCCTCGAAGACACCCCTGCGTCAATTTTTGTGCCACTGCTCCTGCAATAAATGACTGGCTTTGTCTTGTAATACATGAAAAATCTTGAAAACTGTGCAAAAGGCCATACAGATCCATACTGTACGGATGCGCCCTGGTCTCACACGCCTCTCTTGTCTCTTGTGTGTTCTGAACTCTGGCGAGAACCCCTTCTTATACCATTTTTGCGGGTGGTTAGCATTAAAGAGGAGGTTTGGCATATTGGTTGGTGGTGGATATTCTAAGTCATTGGTTAACCGAGGTCCCGTGATCGAATCTCGTGGACTTCGCTTTTGTTTGGTGTTTAGTTACAACAGTTGGCGGAGGTTAGAATATGGTGGAACCGATTGCTATTTATGACGGATGGTTAAATATATTGGCGGAATGATGTATGGAGACGACTATAATGATGAACAATTGGAATGGCAGAATATCGTATGGTAGGTGGTCGCATGGTGTGGTATGGGACCAAGGGCATGGCCGAAGGCCGAGCCCTTTCCTCCCCCATCCGAAACATTTATAAAACTTAACTATAATTCCCCCCACATTACAAATAAGAAACATCTCTTGGTGTAGTGGTTAGCACGGATTTGTGGGGACTTTAGGCTAGTCATAGGTCATTAGTTCGAATCTGGTGGAGTTATAAAAACTTTTACACATCAACCATTGGACGGGTGCCACGTGGCAACCCATGACTAGGCCACGTGGCACCATATAACTTGTCCACAAAATTGCCACTTATCGCAATCTGATTTTTCCATGAAATTGACACGTGTCATCACCTAACTTGCCCACGTGGCTGCCATCCTTGCCAATTCATCTTGCCAGCTCAGCTGTATGGACGTGCCACGTATCACTTTGAATTTTTGACTTTTGACCAAGTTTGACTATAACTTTGACTTCGTATAACTTTCGTTCTGTAACTCCGTTTGACGAGCCGTTTGCACCGCTAGAAATCTTGCGACACACTCTTCGCAATTATGCCCTTTTCACTGAGTTTTAGGAACTTTGAATTTTTTTCCTTTTTGCTGTGTGTTGAAGCCATTATGAGCGTCCTGATTTGCTTCTATGTGTTCTGAGTTGTTCTTAGCCTTCTCTGGATCCTTTTTGGATCAATCGTGCTCTTGTTATTCTGACGATGAAGGAGACCAGGTCGCTGTGAATCGTGGGCCTGGTGGCAAGGAGAGAATAGATCTATGATCACTATTTAATAAGGGATAGATCTGATGGATGCTGAGCATAGAGGTGGTGTTGAGTGTTTCGATACCATGATAATCTTGATATCAAGGAAAGAAATCGACGGATGAGATCAAATACAAATCTTGATCCAATGGTGGCTGAGCACTGAGGACCAATAAATGAGATTGCATGCAACAAAAGGGAACCAAGACAAGTTTTCATGGAGGTGTTTCGAAGGATTGGTTGCAGCCTTGTTTTGAAAGAAAATCAAAAGAGATTTGGATCCGATCCCATGGATATATATTTTTTGTGTATGTGGACAAATATGTGAAAGAAGAGAATGTATAAATAAAGATTCCCAAATCATATTCGAGTGAGTGTGGATTGGAAGGAGAAGAGCTTTGAGGTTCTAGGGTGTGAGAATGTGTGTGAGTGTGTCCATGTGTGAATGGTGTGAAGGTAAGTGGTGAAGGAAAATTGTTGAGAAGCTATGAGGTTCACAAGTCCAAGGATACTAGAAAATGAAGATAAGTTAATGTAATTGTCTAAGGGTGTGGATTAACGCGTGGGAGAAGTGGAAGCCCCGAGGTTCTGAGGTCTGAGGACATAAGAAAACGCAAGGCAGGTAAATCAAAAACTTATTTACTTCAGGGTGGCAAGGTGGTGCAGGGGAGAGGATTGATGTCCTCATATTTCGAACATGTTGGTGCCTAGCAAGTTGGTGCTTGCATACTGTAAGTAGGTGCTTATAATGCTTGAAAGGTTGTAAGTGGGTGCTTACTGTAGGGATTGGTGCCCCTCACAAGTTGAAGCCTATAAAGAATGTAGTTATGGTTTAATATAAGAAAAAAATTTCATGGTTTTCTCCCTTATTGGGTTTCCATGTAAAATATCTATGTACTGTACTTTTGTGATGACCTCTTTTGATGTGTTATTCTTTACATTGCTTATGATTATTTATGTGATGATTAGTTAAAGTGGTAAAAATAAAAAGTGGTTAAAATCTGCGCAAAACTGATTCACCTCTCCTCTTAGTATTGCTAAATATTCCAACACTAAGTGGCCAAGATGACATGGTTGCCTCACTTGCTTATAGGTGGACACCTATGCCATGTTAGCAAGCATGTGTCAACCACATTAGCAGGGATGACATATCAACATATACATACATACATACATACATACATACATACATATATATATATATATATATATATATATTAGAGCCAAAATATTATTTTGGCCATAACAAGAGCAAATTTGCTTAGATGAAGATAAAAATTTGAGGTTAAGTCCATAGTGTCGAGGGGCATAAAAGTGCCAGTGAGGCCCATTCAACTCTAGTTTTGCATAAAATGAAGATTAATACCTTTTGAAGAGTAGCATAATGCTTAGTAGAAGAGGTTCCCTTGCATGTGAGATTTGGATAGCAAGGAATAGGTCTAGGCATGAAAATACCCAGTGAATATTTTTGCCCAATTCCAAAGGGTGTGAAGTAGAGATGCCAAGATAGGCCCAAATCCACTATTCTGAGCCACTTTTTGGGGATTTTTGAGATCTTCGGAGGAGGAAAAGTGACCCCAGATCACAAATATGAATTTTTTTATTACTCAACATTTTATCTTCTCATAAAGACATACAAATTTACCTTAGTGAATTTTTTCCAGAATTGCTTAGTTTGGGAGATATTCAGTTTGGATAAAAATTCGAAGTCTAGGAAAAAGTGCAAAAGTGAAAAGTTGGCATTTTCAAATTGCTGCAGAAAGTGACTAGAGCATTAGATTCCAAATATGAAGGCTATTATGTGTTCACCATTAGAAATACTATTTGTGCCCAATAATTTTTTTTTTTCTAGTTCATGACGGATTTTCTTCTACAAGTGTATGAAGTTAGCCTCTAATTTTAACTGTAATGGTGAGACAAGTAAAAAAAGGGACAAAACTGCTAATTTCAAGGAGACATAAATCACTGCTCAAAGCTTAGAATTAAGCAAATGGCTAGTCATTGGAAATATCTTAGAGAGTAGAATCATCCTATCCACCCATAATTCATATTTGAGCAACATAATTTCTCAGTAAATCAAAAGAAGGCAACTTGTGGCCTTGAAGAGCAAAAAACGATGTATAATATCCCAAACTGCTAAATTATTTTTGTTTCTAACAAAATTTTGTTGCCTACACGTTTTGTATAAATAAGAATACACAAAGAATAAAGTAGGTTCAAAATGAGGACCAGAGATATGAAGGATGCATAGGGATCCTACAACCATGAAGAAGAGGTGAAAGGCCTAAATATTAGCTTAGGCAATTAGGAGACATAGTCCAATGGGCATAGAAGTAGAGTGGACCCAATAGAGCTGGTTGAAATTATGAAGAGTTTGAGGATGTAAGTGCAGAGCTACATGGATGACAATGAAAGGTTGATAAGATCCCATGAAGAGTAGAACCATATTAATGCCCAATTGCTACAAAGTTTGAATAATTTGCAGAGGCAAATGGAAATAAGGAATTCAATATAAGACAAAAAACATACCACATGCTTCATGATAGGAGGGATAATCATAGAGGATCAAGGTATTCAATAAGTGCTAGGATAAATTATCATTCACTTAGACATTTAGTTAGGAGAGACTATGAATTCTTCGATTCATAATACATCCCAAGTATATCTTTTGTCAAACATCAAAGCAGAAGGTCTGAGTTGGAATATTTGCAAGGAGATGTTAGAAAACTCAAGTCACTAACATTTGATGGAGAGCAAAAGAAAGGTGAATACGTTGAGGTCTAGTTGTTGGGCATGCAGGAATATTTCCAATTGTACAACTATTCATCAAACCTTAAAGAAAGAATTGCCATTTATCATCTTCAAGGAAAAGCATCTATGTGGTGGAATCAATTGAAGGAAGTTAAGATGAGAAAAAGGTATCTTGGCAACAATTCAAGAAGTATTTTTAGTAGTAATACTTGTTAGAGCATTGCTATGATAAGAAGATGAAAGAGTTCTTTGAACTCAAACATGAGAACATGACCATGTAAGTGCATGAAAAAAAGTTATTGGAACTTTTGAGGTATTTAGGTTTCATCAAGGAGGAGAAAATGAAAATTCAGAGGTTCTTGAGTGGGGTACCATCTTTTTACAAGGATAAGATTCAATTTTATGAGCCTAATACATTGGAGGAAGCCATACGGAAGGCTAAATATTTGTACGAGCATAATAAAGGAAGGCCATCTTTCCAAAAGGCTTGGGATGATAATAAGAAAGTAAATATGGATCAGAGGAAGAAGGGATTCAAGCCAAATTTATTCATGAACAACCTTCAAACATATCACCAAGGGATGCAAACACAAAGTGAACCAACGATGTCAGATTCTTTGGGAAAAAGGCCAAGAGATCAACCCATAAAGTGTTGGGGATGTGAATGAGATCACATGTACAAGGATTTTCCTCACAAGGAAGAGAGAATGAGGTCTGTTCACAACATCCATGAGTCTGATACATGGGAAGACATGGGTAGGAGCATGCGAAGGATTTATACAGCCTTGGACACCAAGAAAACATACCATCAATATCACATGATTAAGGTGGTAGGTAAGATCAATAACCAACCCATAACTATTTTGATTGATTCTGGATCTATTCATAGCTACATAAATCCTAATTTTGTTGAGAGATTCCATGTTCAAAGAAGCAAGCATGGGAAGTCTTGGTTGGTACAGCTGGCTAATGGAGCCAAAAGAAGAATCAATGAGTTTGTCATGGATTGCTCAATGAATATGAGTGGACTTATCACTCTAGTAGATTTGAACATCATACCACTTGGTTCATATGACTACTTTGTTGATGATTGCAGCTTAGTGATAAATTATTCAGGCCTTCTCCCCGAAGCAGTGGGCTGGGTTGACCTGTGCCTTCTCCCTATCTTCTCCCGTATGGACTGAAATGGGTTGACTTGAGATGAGTCTTCTCCTCAGTTGTGCTGGGTTGGGTTGACCTGAGTCAGGTCTTCTCCCTAGGTGGATGGACTGGGTTGATCTATGGGGACGCCCTTGATATTCTCCCCATATCAAGCTGGGT
>CBVK0102158669.1:1471-11714 GCA_900067695.1 Picea abies
TTGTACCCTGACCTCATTGGGGACATGCATTAAGAACGACAAGGAGAAGATTGCTTTGATACCAATGATCCAGATATTTTCAGAAGAACAAAATGAATACAGATTATTATTATTATTAACACATAAACACAAGGAACAATAACAAATATACAATAAAATTGGCTTCTATTCAATAAGGAAATATGCTAGAACTATAAAAAAATAGGCTGAAAACAATTTTGCTAGAATGGTGGCAGCTTATCTCTGAGAAGAGATGTGATGGCTGCACTCAATCGCAAGAATATAGTTATAATGAGGATCTCTAAGCCTTTTTACAATAAACCTAACCCTATGAGATGAAGCGCCAAATCTCATGTGGGACCTGTTGGGGTAAGTTAGTACATCAACTTCTCGGGGTCGTAACTTTTGCATACGATCTTCGTTTTAGGTGCACGATATCCCATTGGAAAGGTATATATGAGGAATACACATGTTTCCATCAAACTATGACTTTGTCTATAGGGTAACTGTGGCGAGCCATAAAAACGTTGTTTAGGGCCTCAAAATGGCCCTGGAAGTCGGGGACCTAAAAACTAGGAAACATTGCGAAACTGGAAAATTGCCAAAATGAGCCAGTTTGAATAGGTGGGAGGCCACCGACATCCATCTGGATAATGAAGGCCCATAGGTTTTTTTTTGGGTAAAATATAAAATCCTATATGTAAACCTTCCAGATGCTTCACCCAGGGATCCCCCAAGAAAGAAATGAAACAATTATCTGTAAGAAAAGGGGGACCCACAAGAGTAATATGATAGAATGATTAGGGGGTTAGTTGGAGGATAAGAGGTCTCATCATGAGCCATCCTATCATTATCATGGGTACTTAGTGGTATGACATTACCACCATCTGGCCACCAAGCCAGGGTAGTGGCTCTCAGTTGCACAATTGAGAGAAAGGGGGTCTCATCACGAGCCAACATTCTCATTTATGCAAAGTACTCATGACTGACAATGCCATTATTTGGACACCACACTAGGATAGTGGCATTCAACTCATCTTTAAAACATTAAAGAAACAAATAATGGAAAAATGATGGGATTGGAAAAATTACATTGCAAACGAAGGTGCCACACACCCTCTACAAAAGCACCCATGAATGTGACACTACAACCCCGTGTATTTCATAAACCCCATGCCCATTGAGTATTTATACTTAACCACTTCATCCAATTTACTTATATTATAGAGGGATATCTTGGAAACTTTCCTTGACCTAGGGAAATATCTACCCAATAGGAAACCTTGTCAACCCTCCCATATCCAAGCTTGGAAAGTCACATAATGTCTTTGAGTACTTACTTGTTTGGAAACATAATCTTTGATGCACATGCTTAGGTGGATCATTTATTGATTTGATTTAATTATCATGATATTTTTACTTGAGATCCTTGGAGGGCGTGATTATTTGTCTTTGCAAGACCTAGTTGGTGGACAATTTTGGAGGAACAAGCCTAGCTTGGGCTTCCATGGGGCTTGAATCCCACAAGTTGGATGCCAATGTCCTACATGTCAGATGAGAGAGACGTACTTTCATAGGCATAGAATATGACTTGAGAGACATGACCTAGCCCTCATATGGCAAACGTTTTTCCTAGGAGAGAAAAATGTCATCTTTTGGAGGCTTGACGTCATGCTTGAGGGGATTGAGGTGGTTTTGGCTACACATGGCATGTTTTGAAGGAAAAAACCCTTGGATCATGAGGTATAAGGTTGTATTGGAGACACATAGCCTTTGGAATCCCAACCCTATCATCTCTAACTCAACGTTTGGCCTAAAAGTGCCAAAACGTCCCTCCTAAAGGGGTGATGCCACTCTTAGGGTTTTCATATGTCCAAAACGTAGAATTTAAAGATGAAATGTTTAACATCATTTGTGTAAAGGGGAAATATTAGGGTTTTTGACCCCAATCTTTTGGTTTACCCTAAAATTATGTGGACAAACTACCGTAGTAACAGTTTGTATAAATAGATATCACAAGATCTCATTTTGGATCATAACTCTCCCATCTTGGAGAGGTACTTGGACTGAAATTTTAGCTATATTTATCTATTTCTCTCTTTTTCTCTTGTGTATGTATACTTTCTTGGTTATTTGGTTGATGGAAGTGATGCGCTAGCCTTGGAAGGCTCTTATTTACTATTGTGGTGGTTTATCTTAGCATTTTCTTTGAATTGGTAAGGCTTTTTTGCATTATATGATCATTTTGTTTTAAGACAAAGTTATTTTTCTAGAGATAGGTGGGAAGTAAAAGGGAATACAACCCCACCTTATCCTCAATCACTTTATGATAAAATTTTATTGGTTTAAGAAGGGTTTGCTAAGAGATGTATAATTGCATACACCCTCTTAGCCTAAACCCTAGCTAGGGATACTTTCCTTGGGGAGGAAGAGGATTTACACGCTCAAGGAGGTAGTACATTTAGCTCTTTATTTTCTTGAATCCATTAACCCAATCATTAAAGGCACTAGTCATCACTTGTTGCATTGGGGATATAAAATTATTTCTTTGGGAAACGTGAAATTTCGTGATTTTGAAGTTTTTTGAAGTTGTTCCTAGTGGAATCAAATCTATGCTATAAATGCTTGCTTGAGCCACTAGGGAATTTTATTTCTCCAATTATTTCTTTCTATTGTTACAAATTTAACCTAAAACCCTAGGGATACAAAAATCCCTAACCAAAGTCTTCAATAACTCCTAATTTAACCGTTGAAAATTGCCTAAAATATGCTTGCATAATCTACTAAGTACAACACATATTTTGGCAAGTTTTGAGCAAGTTTTAGTGGTTAAATATATTTCTGTAATAAAAATTTTGTTACAAACATAAGGCTGATAAATATCACTTCAGTTAGAATTTTATGACAACCTTGATTTTTGTGCTAAAGTATTTTTCTATCATTGTTGAGCTAAAATAATTTTTACTAGCTTGTCTCGTGCTTATTCAATTGAAATTTTAGCACTTATATTGCAACCCTTATTATGTGATGATATATATCATAGATTATTGCTGAAATTAGGGAAAGAAATATTAACTTTGTTGTCCACCTAATATTACTATATGCAATCGTGTCTTTTCTTGTGTCTCGGGTAGTTACAAACACCCTTTGCAAGAATCCAAATACTTGGAAACCTTAAACCACATGGAGACGAGTCATCAAAGCCATATTTCCTCTTCCATCACTGACCTTTAGGGGGGTATTTCTCTTCTTTCCATTCCATCCATATCAATCCCCCTAGGGTCACCGAGATCACCTCCCTAGAGTGACCTAGTCACCCTCAAAATGCGAGACTTATATCGAGGTGAAATTGGGTATAGTGTCCCTTAGTTGTTGCCATTTTGGTGGTTGGGTCAGGATTTTCCCAACCTACAAATTGTGCGATAACACTACCTAACCCATAAAAATATGTACTCCATGTACATTAGTGGTAACTGAACATTCCATAGTTGCTTCTATCTTTGATGCGTCTACTATAATTCCTTCTCCTCAGATGATATTTCTTAAGTAATCAATCTTTGATTCATAAAAGGAAGATTTATAAATCTTTATGTATAACCTTTTTCTCTCTAAGACATTGTAATGCTTGTTAAAAATGTTCTTCATACTCTTCTAACATACATGAATATATCAAAATGTCATCCAAAAATACTTTTACAAACTTATTAAGATATTCTTAAAATACTATGTTCATAAAACCATGAACACACCTGGTGCATTTGTTAATCCAAAAGGTAATAATATGAACTAATAATGTTCAATTCTTGTCTTAAATGCAATTTTAAGAATATATTCCTATTTTATTATTGGTTGATGATATCTTGATCTCACATCTATCTTAGAAAATATTGTCTCTTCCTTCATTTGATCAAATAAGTAACCAATTCTTGGTAAGGGATTTTGATTTTTTATTGTTACTTTGTTTAAATATCAATAATTGATATAGAGTCTCTATTGTAGTTTGAGGGAAAGTATGATATAGTTACCTATAGATCCTTACATAGAGAAAAACATAATATAACATAATAAATAAGAACACATATTCATATAGATAGACATACGCAAGAGGTGAGAGAACCGTCAAATATTTGTATTATATTTAGAACAATCTCTTACATTCAATTACATAGCCATGTATATACATGTATGTTATTATGTTACAAGTTAGTTACATTCTGTAATTGTCTAGTCAGTCGAATCTAATTTCATATCCAATCGAATCTCCTACCTGACTACTACAATTGACTTGGCCATTTGACTGTTGGGTCTAGTCAACGGGGCCAACTAGCCCTTACAGAATCTCCCCCCCACCCCCCCCTCAATTCCTTTCTCATCTCGAGAAAGAGGGGAGTGTGGTTATTACATTGAAAAAATTGTTTACAAATTTGAGGATGAGAAGAGAAGAATCAAAAAATAAGAAATGTTGACGTCGATTCATGGTTGGAGTCCCTTTTCTTGTCTTTTTGTGGCTGGTTCATGGTTGGATTGTTGGGTGTTCTTTCTGGTCATTTTTCTCTTGAGGAATTTCCCATTCATGCATTCTAAAATTTTGAGGCAGTGGATATGATTTGACATGTACATGGGATTCTTCTTATTCTTCCATGATTTCTTCTAGGGTTCTCGACTAATCGCTGGTAGCTAGTAAGTTCAACTCAAATACTGAAGTGTTGAAAAATTGCAAGTTCCTTTTGTAGGTCAATGTAGCTCCTGTATGATTTGGTTGTGGTATCACTTCAAATGTTGTTTGGTAAATGGTCAGGGTTGTGTGAAACGAATGTTGTGAGAAGGAGTGTTGTGCCTCAATTCTGTTTAATTTTAGATGTCCCAAGAAATACAATTTGTTGTTGAGGGATGCCTCCTAAACTACAATCGATTATTGGTCACATTTCTCTTCAACTTGCTTTGTTTTTTGTGCAATCGAATCAATATGTTTGTGGGATTTATCTGTTGTTGCTTGTGCTATGTTTTCTTCTCGCTACCATTCCTTCTCCTTCTTTACCAACTCTATCTCAAATAATTTCTCTTTTGCAATGTGGGTTGCTATTGTTGCTTTACTTTTGGAGTCTGTGGTGATATCCCTTGTTTTCTTTAAATCCTCGATTAGTATTCTCTAGGACTTTAGTTTACTATAGGTTGAGGAAAATTATGTTGGAAAGTTACTCAAGACTATATGCAACATTGTTTCTTGTGATTTAAACGTCTCCAGTTTTTGACATACTTCTTTGAATTTCTCAAACTCTGTGTGCAGGATTGTTCTTGTTTTTTTAGTGACTCCATCCCAATTACTTATTACTTCCTTGTTTTGTAACTGTTTAAGTTTCATGTTCTCCTAGTGCAGATGGTGTATTTTTTCCTTAGTATTAGCACCTGTACTTATTATTGCTTCGACCAATTGTTTTATTGCTACTAATGGGTCGATTCCTTTTGTGGGTTAGTCAATCCCCAATTTTTATTTTTCTAATAGTACAAAACCCTTCAGTATTTGTTTTTATTTATTTTTCCTTGCAACCAGTCATGGCCCATGTCATGTGTCCCTCTTCCATCGATTTGTTGCTTCTTTCTTACCTCATTGTATAGTTCCATTATATGTTCATTGGATGCAACTTCTAGGTTGAATATTGTTTTTGTCGGTGATTCTATCAACCTAGTTGGTTTGAAGGATATGTAGGTCCCGACCTTAGTGTTTTTATCCTTTTTGTGTATAATATTCTTCTTTGCGCTTGACTATTATTTTCTATGGTTGTTTTCTTTTTTGACGTTGTTCCCTTTTTCAAAATCCTTGTTTTCTGGATTCTATTCATTGTGATGCTCTTGCTCTGGTTGTGCATGGGCATCCTTTTCACTTCCATCCTTTCCTTGATCTCATGGATTTGTAGGTTCTATGTTTTCAGTCTATTCTGGAGGGTCTAAATGGTCTTTGTGAGGATTCCCCGATGAAGGATTTTCTTGAGGATTATTTGATTTTTGAGGTGTTTCTTTGCCATCCTCTCCTTCTTTGTTCTTCTCTTTCCCTTCGTTGGTCTATGGGAAAATGCTTCTTTCTTCCTCACTAGACTTATTTGAATCTATATTGTCTATTATTATAACATTTGGTTGCACATTGAATTCCTTGTGTACAGAGGAATTATTTGTTCACCCCTAGATATTCATGCTTGTTCCTCCTTCAGCTTGTTTCGGTTATCCTGGTACTTGTGGGCTAAAGTAAGAGATGGTTTCTTCCACTATGACAGACCTCTTAATGGATCCATTTTTTGTTTTTTGGTTGATGTCCTTCGATATTGAGGGTGATGCACTTTTTGACTGGTGACTTTGAACTGGGGAGTCCGAAATTGTCCCCTTAGAAGATACTTGTCATCAAAATTTCCTGATTTTGTTTTTATGTGTCGTTATCTGCTCTACTGTTCTCGTTTATTCAACTATTGGAGTCGAGTTGGGTGGAGGAGAATCTCTTGTGAGGTCTACCTTCCCTATTCTCATCTGTTGATTCTTTAGAATAGGATTTTTCTTGGGTCGGTTCGAATTCTCTTCAATCGTCGTGATGGAACTAGTGTCGACTGAACTTTATTTTATTCGTTCTCACCTTTCATCCTTTGTTTATTCTATCCCCTTATTTTGATATGCTTTTAAGGCTTCTATAGTTTTCTTGGCTTCAACACGCTTTACATTGAGAGTCTCCATAACCTCTTTGAATTCTATCCCAATGCTCGAATTTAGTATATTATGTGTAGTTGCTTGGTCTTTTTCTATTTTTCGTGCCCTTTCAACAATATTGTTGGTGAAGACTTCCAGTTTCTCCCTTATCAAAGGGTCCATGAAATCGAGGGTTGTGTTTGAATTAAAAGTTTCCTTCCATATAATATCAACATCTTATGGTACTATGTTAGGTTCAAATGATTTCTTTCCCTTACATGTTATTTCATGTTGTCTTTTCTTTTTCAATGTTTGATTTGTTAGGGTTCCTTCTTCTTTGTCGAGATCTGCTACAAATGGAACTATGTATAGGGTCGCTTCTCTTTCTTCTTCCTACTCTCCATCTATCAAAGGTATCAGAATGGATTGGTTGTCACTTAGTATCTATTGTGGTATTTGAGTTAGAAATCCCAATTGTCGGTCAAGCCTCTTTGAATTCTATCCCAATGCTCGAATTTAGTATATTATGTGTAGTTGCTTGGTATTTTTCTATTTTTCATGCCCTTTCAACAATATTGTTAGTGAAGACTTCCAGTTTCTCCCTTATCAAAGGGTCCATGAAATCAAGGGTTGTGTTTGAATTAAAAGTTTCCTTCCATATAATATCAACGTCTTATGGCACTATGTTAGGGTCAAATGCTTGCTTTCCCTTACATGTTCTTTCATGTTGTCTTTTCTTTTTCAGTGTTTGTTTTGTTAGGGTTCCTTCTTCTTTGTCGAGATCTGCTACAAATGGAACTATGTATAGGGTCACTTCTCGTTCTTTTTCCTACTCTCCATCTATCAAAGGTGTCAGAATGGATTCGTTGTCACTTAGTATCTATTGTGGTATTTGAGTTTGAAATCCCAATTATCGGTCAAGCTCCTGGAAAATTTGGTACTTGTTTGACCGGTATTCCAGCTCATCAGGGTTCGGGCCTCCAGTTACTCCACACCAAAGTGTGGTGGTGTCCAAGCTAAGTTGAATATGGGAACTTGGAGGCAATTCCATTCAAACTTTTTGTTTGAATCACCACTTATGTGATACATTTTTTACATGATTTAACCAACATTTAAACATGATGTTGGCGGAAATGGAGTCGAATGGTCTAACTACTCCTGAAGCGAAATCCCTGAAATTGTTCATGGACAAGGTCTCTCGTACAGTGAATGAAGGTTCTCTGACTGGGAATGCTCTGCTCATGAAAATCTAGATTAATAGTGAAGGGAATTTAATTGCGCAACCATTTTCTTGGAAGTCTTTGCAATTTCTCTTTATTAGCGCAACTAGGTTCTCTACCCAGTCGAACTCTGCCCCTGATTGAAAATTTTGGCCAATAGGATCTAGCATTGTAATCGTCATGTAGGAATTTTGACCCACAGTCATCATGAACAACAATAATATGGTGCAATTCCATTTAGCGTGGAGGCTCGTTACTTTGTTGATCAGTAACCCTTTCAAATTATTTGATGATATTCCTCCAGTAAGGGTTTGAATCTAGTCATTAGAGTTTAGTGTTTTGGGGACAGGGGTTCGTCCATGCAAAATACTTGTAATTTTATGGATCAATATTGTTGTGATTATGATTGGAGAATCTAGTTAGATATGGCCATTATGGTAGCGATTGACAAGGAATTTGGAAGCTTCCTCCTTCCATCCGTCGAAGTCTACAACTTGAGGTGTGCCCAAGATGTGTCAAATGTTTGCAACCGCAAGGAAATTTATTTCAGCTTTCCATGCACCTGCTTCCATGCCCCATGCTGTGAAGTTTTTTCAGTGTCAAGACCAATCGATTTCTTCCATGTTGGCGATGCGACTATTTGAAATTCGTCCTTGCAACTTGGTTTCACCCATTTTATTGAACTTGGTATTTGTTCTTGGTTCGATCAATGAGTCATCAACCTAACCCATAATTGTTAGCATGCATGTGATTTCTTGTAGTTCAGATTATTCTTTATCGAATTCAGTGATCAAATGAACGTTTGGGAGTTTTGTGGCTTGATTATGTGAATCATTGGGTGTGAACAAAAGCAAGGAAAAATTGTATGCCTTGTCCAAATTTATAGGAGGGAGGTGGAGCAAGGACTTAAATTCTGTCAGCGATGATATTGATTTTTATTCCTTGATGGTGGTGTCAAATTAACTATTTGTTCATGTGAAGTGACTTTTGCGTCATTGGTGGCCTGGTGGTCGATCTTGTATTGTCGAGAATTAATGGAATTAATGGATTCCCGCAGCTTAGTTACATCAAATTTTTCAATTTTAGTTCCTTGAGGTGTGCACTCGACTTGTGTACTAGTTTCTTGGTCGACTCGATCTGTCCAAGTAGTAATTGACATCCAGTCGAAGTGCCCGACCATGTCTCTTTGTGCTATCCAATCAATTCAATGAATGCTTGGGCTTTTGAATACATTCTTTTTTTGGTTAGGGTGATCTTGTTTGCTTGAATTCTTGTTTGCACACTCCTTTATTTGGACTTTTTCTGGCTCGCTTGATCTTCAAAATTTGCACTTGTGAGTTTTTTTTTCAATTGAATGGTGTTCTTCTCTTTTGATCGATCGACTTGTTTTCTTTTTTATAGTGGTGCAAGTATTTTCTAGGATTATAATTGTCTCTTGATTTTTGGGCCTCCTCTTTGATTGAATCCCAGAGACTCTTTTCTCTTATCATATTTGAATAACTTGTTGTGGAATGAATGCGTTGAGTGGGCCTCCTCTTTGATTGAATCCCAGAGACTCTTTTCTCTTATCATATTTGAATAACTTGTTGTGGAATGAATGCGTTGAGAGTCAGTAATATAATTTATAGTTTCTGATCAGTTTCAGTACCTAATTATAATAACCGACTTGTTTATTTCTTCCTTAATTTCGATTTCTTTATTTGTATGTTCTTAATATTCCATTTACTATTTTTTCTTTGTCCTACCTTTATTTTTTTTTGTATTTTTCTTTATTACCTTTTCTTTCGACTTAGTTCGCCTCGAATTGTTTCAACCAAGTCAAATCCTAGTGGTACCTCCAAGAAGATTTTCACTTGTAGGGATTTAAGTCACTATGTATGATATCTTTTTAGATGGGCCCCAATAACTAATTTCTTGAAAGGGTGCCCTTGTAGCGTTTTCAACTGTATTGCTCTTGAAGGTCATATGTCCTCAACCACATATAGACCCAACCATGTAGTTTATAACTTGCTTGGTTTACCTTTTACTCTATTTTCATATAATAGTACCAAGTCTCCATTATTGATGTCTTTCTTCTTAATGTGTTGATCATGCTAGGATTTATCTTGACTTTTTTAAATTTCCTAGTGATGTTGTGCCAATGTCCTTTCTTCTTCTAAATTTTTAACTTGGTAGAAGCGTTGTCTTGTATTCACCATGTGATCAAATTATAAAACAAAATCCATCTGACCTGCGTATGTATAGAAGTGTAGTGGGATTACTACTTCTTGATCACACACTAGTTTAAAGGGTGTTTGGCTATTCGTGTTGGATCATGTTGTCATTGATGCCAATGGTTTGACTGATTGATGTCA
>CBVK0102158687.1:0-13223 GCA_900067695.1 Picea abies
GTGGAGGCCCAACTAGAGGGACTTAGTTTCTCGGTTCTGATATGTGTCGTTACAGAAGTTTGTCACCTATATACTTCTGCTGATTATTTAATAGAAATACTCTTTTCTAGTCCAATTGATATCTTGCAAATATTTGAATTATTATTCCATGGGTGTATTTGTCATGTATGTTAACGCATTATGCTAATATATATGCTGCCAATATATATTATCACCACATGCTTGTGTATATTGGTTGTTGAGGACAAGTTACAGGTATAAATCTTTGGGTCATGTGCTCAACAGTGGTCTTCTTCGAATGTCCAGACGAGGTAGGATCTTAGTCTTGTCTTGTTAGCATTTCATTTATATAGAATAGTTGGGATTAGAGTTTATTTATGTGTGTAAATTCGTCTGTTGTGATTTACCCCTTTCCATAGAGAGATTTTCCTTGTAACATATTGTCCCTATGTGCACTTCTAGTTCTAGATACTAGTTCTTGGGAACCATCTCAATTGTATGTATGAACCTGTGCGTCCATTCATGCTTTGGCACATGTCTCCAAGTTGTCATCCACTACAAAACATGATCCTTCGGACTATTCATCCTTGTATACTTGTGTATAATTTATTCTATTCCAAATATGATCTGCATCAGCCTTTTAGAGCTCTACCAATCCCCTATTCCTTCCTTGTGTGTAGCCCACTATCTCACTGGGGTTGATTTTAGTGCAACAAATAATGCCAAAAATATTTGTTGTTTAGGTATGTTCAACTCAAATTCTTTTACAAAGGAACTTACATCAGTTAATCCATCAAGCCTTGTTGCATCACATATCTTTGTTCTGATCCAGTGCAAAGAACGAGTAATGCAAGCACATCTTATGTTCGATACTTCGTGCAACCTGTGTTGCCAATGTTCAATTGCTTCCTTTGAATCTAATGCATAAGAGATAATGCTTCTCCAACTGATTGCACGATCTGCAGTAAGATTAACGTATTCATCCATGTGTGTGGTCATATTATACAGGTTATCAATTTATTTTCTTGCAGGTTCCACATATCTTCTTGCCTCTGTGGGGTCTAATGGTGCAGTGACCATTAAGCCTCCTCCTTTAAAGATCATTTCTCTCTTCTTCAAGTTAATAATTGTTTGGTTCTCAAAGGCCCAATCTAGTCCAAGAAATGTTAGATACGATTGATTGTTATCCATGATATCAATGACCTCAAATTCAGATACGTTGCACAGTCCATCTATGTTAACAGTTACTCCTACCACTTTCTTGATCGGTACTATCTTATGCTAGTTTTCCAACCTCAAATGAATAGTTGAAAAAACTAACTGGGATTTCCCCATCATTTCCCACGTCTGTCTTGGAAGAACATTTACATCCAATCCTAAGTCCAAGATGGCATTATCCATGTCATACTCTTGTATCGGTGCACTCAATCTAAATTATGTGTTTGTCCTCTTCTTGTGCAATACTTGGTTCACTACTCTCTATGTCGTAGGGACTTCTTTGTCTTGGGTGCACTGATTGATCATCCCATGTCATGCATTCTTCAACGTTTTTTCATCCTTCATCAACTCTAAACAATTATTTAGAAAATATTTCAAAGTGTTCACCTTCTTGACTACCCTTTCTAGAATTGTGTGATCATAGACTGGTGGAATATCATATATTGGTGGCGCATTTGACGTTGATGTTATCAAGTCCGGTCCTAGTATTTCCTTCATGGCTTGTTGATATGTCTCTTTCTCTTCCTGTGGGTTAAATGCTAGTGTAGGCTCAACTTCTTTCCTTATCCATTGCTTGATACCCTTTCCTTTTTACATCGCATCCTCTCCAGTTCTCGTTCCTCTGCATGTAACGGTTTTTATTTTGGGTTGATCATCACACTCCTCAGTTGCTATCATCTATATGTTCTAGTTCTCGTTATGGTTATGATTATGATTCCCTCTTTCCTTCCATTTCGTTATTAGTTGAGTACTATCCTCTGTCGCATGGTCCAATGCTCTACAATATGTGCACGTCGTCCAAGGATTTAGGCAGTCTCTTGATAAATGTCCCAGTTGATTGAAATTATAACAAATTATTGTTCCTCTTCCTCCTCTACCAAATCCACCTCGTCCTTGACCTCTGTCGAATCCTCCTCATCCACCCTGATTAAATCCTCTTTGAGTATTATACTATGTAACCCCTCCTTCTTCTGCTCCATTTTCTTCTTGATTTTTGTAATAATCCACAATGCCCTCTCTCATTAAGTCGAATGCGCAACAATCCTTCTCCTCATGTCCTACAAACTTGCAAAAATTATAGAACAAATTCATGGGAATGCTCTGGTAATTCTACAGAAATGGAAAAGCATTTGGATGATGTCCCCATGTCTTTCATATTTCAGAATACCCCACTTCTCCTTCCAAAGGTTTCATTTCTCATGTAGCCATATATTGTGCAAATGTTGGGAATTCCTCCTTACGATGACCTTCTATATTACATGTAATACACCAAATGTTTTCATGCTTTTTCTTTTCCTTCGTTATTTATGATAATTGAATCCTTAGTGCAACCAACTGTGACTAAACATGTGCCATCACTGGGCCATCTCCTACAGGAGATGCTTCTAACTTCATTTCAATTTCTAATGCGTATGGTTGCAATGTGACCTTATGGTGTGTCAAAGGACAACGATTATGAAGCAATAGACCTACAATAAACCATTCTTTAGGTTGTTCATAAAAAATATGGAATGTTAATCTACCCATCACATATTTAAATATATGATCATAATCCCAAATTGTCTCATTCTGTATTTTCTTAATTTCTTTCAACTCTGTGATATACTGCGACTCAGATTTCAGCTTCTGAAATTCCTTTAACAAAGCTTGTCCAATATTTGTTAATGTCCTTGATTGTCCTTTCGGTGTAGTAGTCTGATACTTCATGTACCACAACAGTGCGCAACCCCTAAACATTGTTTCTAACTGTGCAATCTTCGTTGCCTCATTCTGGACATTCTTTTTGGTCCATATCATGTCGCATACAAACAGATGTTGCTCTAGGTCTTCTGACCCTGCTCCCTGGAATTCAGGAATTCTCAATGTATTATATATCCTTTCCATTGTATTATGTGTAGCACTTACATTTGATGATTCTAACAAACTCTGGTTCATTGTGCTACTCCCACTATTCTAACTATTGTTCTAACTTCCTCCACTAACTACAATTTCTCTCGACAAATTTTGATTTCTGCTTTAGATCTGGGTGATGCACTTGGGGTCGTGGCTTCGAAAAATATTTTTTTCTAAGATGGACTTGATTCTTCTACTGGACTAAATTGAGGATCATTTTCTTTCTCTTTCCTTTCTATGTACAATGTGATCTAGATCGTTATGTAGGGGTATATTTTCTCAAACACTCTATGTTTCTCTTCTCTCTTAGCCACAATCCTCTTCTTACTGTACCTAAATGTTTTCTTACGGTGCAATACTCCAATATCTCCATCTAAGTCACTTTATTCATCTCTCGACATCCTCATTCCATTCATTTCTTACCGATCCTTTCCACTCTCAGACCATCCTTTGTTCATCCCCAGTCCCCCTATGTTTGTGAAGGTGCCTAGCAATCAGATTCCATCTTCATAACATTCTTGTCGCACAACGACATCTTTATCCAAGTAGACAATGTGTTCAAACATCTTCCACGTAGACCCTTAAATAATTCCCATGATGTGACACTATAAGATTAGGTACAATCTATTGCAAACTCTGTAATGTAACCCCCTAGTACACTATTCAACCAAAAATCAATTGCGCAAGAAACTTTATTACTTATTGTATTCAATTTTCTGATCAATTCAAGAGTCCAGTTTCTTGAATCCTCATCCAAATATCTTCCAACTTTCTCCACCAGCCTTTCTAACCATTCATTCAAAATTATTAGAAACTCACCAAAGAATATTTCATGAAGATCTGTGAACACATACCTTTGCAACCATTGTTTGTCGTTGAGTCGAGGGCTCCTTTTTTGTTCTCTGGAAAAGTATCGTTCATTCCTTCTTAACCATTATGTGATATATTCCTTATTTTGCCTCCAAAACATTCCCCTCAATTACATATCTCGGTCCCAGAAATAGAACCATTTGTTGGTGCACAGTGGGAAGACCCTAGGTTCAAAGATAAAATACCAACAAAACCCTTAGAGATCGGCCCTTTCAGCATCACCTGCAAGCAGGTGAAGTCTCACTCGAGGCATATAGAGGGGTTGCAAGAACCAAGTTTCTACAATGATGAGGGGAAGTGAGGCATTCAACATGTTATTACTCCGCACGTTGGTTTCATTACTTAAAAAATACTTACCATGCAACATACCCTGTCTGTGACATTACTTTAACTAACATTCATTCATTTACCAGTTACTTAAGTGTGAGACATTATGACAATATATATGAATAACACATTCAGAATACTAAGATTTCATCATCACCGTGCAATATCAGTAACATATTCATAATACTAAACATTCAACAAAACTATGTTATCCATATCACACACACAACATCACATCAAGACACAAGTTTTAACGTGGTTCACCCCAATCTAGGCTACATCCACAATGATTGGCTTCTTGTATTAGTCATTTATAGTATTCTTACATCTACATACTGCACTTACAAAAATATGCAATAGTAACCATTACTCAAACTTGCCTATCCATTCTACTACAGTGCAAGCCTCACTCCTCAGTCATACCTCAAAAAAATTTCCAAAACTAACGAACTCAAAAGAACTTCACATCATAAGCTCTTTGAACTCAACTCATCCACAATGCACCATAACCTTTAATTCCTTGAACCCCTTATCTACCCCGACCCTTTACATATTTATACATTGAAATAGGGATAATCCCATTACAAAATGTCTCAAAAACCCAACGATTTATAACTATTTTCCACCTTTTACGTGTCGCTCCATGGCATTTCCTCCTATCGCACACTTGGACTCCTTAAAGTCTGCTCCCGTCGTGTGCTCTGGTCCATCTTCTAACTTCCTTTTATTCTTTGACTTATTATGGCATAGATCCAAAAAGTTAACCAAACTTATCCAAAACTCCTATCCAACAATGTTGAAGTTAAGGAAGGTTTGATGATCTGTGATCTCATGCACTAGGTTTTCAGATGTTAAAAGGTATGTTTTTCTCTATGTTTTAAGGCTTGTATCTTGGATATTTTAGTATATGCTCGAGGAATATCTGGGAGATTATGGCATATGCTTTGAGGCATATCTTGGAGGTTATGGTATATTCTTGAGTTATATCTTGGAGGTTATGGCATATTCTTTGAGGCATATCTTGGATGGTTTGGCACATGCTTGAGGCTTGTATCTTGGATATTTTGGCACATGGTTTGAGGTATATCTTGGATACTTTGGCACATGGTTTGAGGTATATCTTGGATATTTTGGCACATGGTTTGAGGCATGTCTTAAAACTTTGGCACATGTTTAAAGAATGTCTTAGAGGCCCTTGGTACATGGTTTGATGCATATATTGATGATCTTGGGAATATGATTTGGGGATTTTATTGGTAATTTTGGCATAAGATTTATGTGGTTGAACCAACTTTGATGATAATGATGTATCAATATCAGTGACGGTAATAATGACAGGTTGATTCTCTCATTTATTTTTTCAAGAGGAAGGAAGGGGTAAGGAAAGGGGGCTGGATCCTCCTTCCAATTGAAGCTGGAGAATCTAGGGAGTTAGAGATTCCTTCAAGTTGGAGCCTCCTTCCAGTTGGAGTTGGAGAATTTATAGAGTTGGAGTTTCCTTCAGGTTGAAGCCTGTAAACTAGGGGGTTGGAGCCTCCTTCCAGTTGGAGCTGTAGAATTTAGGGAGTTGTAGTTTCCTTTAGGTTGGATCCTGTAAATAGGGGCTTGGTTCCTCCTTCCAGTTGGTGATGGAAAATTTTTGAAGTTGGTGCTTCCTGTGGATGAAATATTCAAGATATATATTAAAATGTGTTATGTAGTTTTCTCCCATTTGGATTTCCACATATAACTCTTGTGTAGTGTCATATGTTGATGATATATTTAGTGCAATCATAAGTTATAAATTGATGATAACTTAATGTTTACCTGTTATGGTTAAAAATGGTAAAATTTTCTCAATATGGATTCACCCCCTCTCAGTATTGATGTATATTCCAACAATCTACATGGCCATCACTAGGAAAACCAAAAACAATTTTTATTTAATCAATGATATATTCACTTCCAAAACTCCAATTTGGATGATTCTTTTTTAACTTGGGTATTTTTTAGATAGGAACACATATTTACAGTTGGTTTCTTTAGATTGTGTATAGAATTGTTTTGAAATGTATCTAAAGATTTCCATCCCATTTTTCCCCTAAACAATATGTAAAAATAAAATAAAATATTCCTTTATAGATAAAAGATAAAGAAAAACCCTTAAACTTGATAATAAACCATTAACTTTAGAAATACCAAATACATTCACACAATAAACAAAACAATAATATAAGGACAACCCTTCAGGTAGGGTAACATCACCAATTACTCCTTATTGAAGGAACCACTCCACAAGCAATGATTGCTACAATACAATAGCATCCAACATATCAATAAAATGATATTCATGTGTGTATATATACGTTCTCATGACTATACCTTGGGGTCTATTCCAACTATCCCTTGTTGTAGATGAAACTCTATTACGGATAGGTGAACCCTCTCACTAATATGATATAGATCATAGACAGACTATGGATAGATCACTATGATTTTTAACATTAGATCTAGGATTATACTTTCAATCTACACTAACAATATGGGAGGGAAAGCCATACTTTTTATCGTAATTTTTCCTTATGTGACTTTGATTGATGTCTCTCTAATACTTCATTCCATCTCCAAAAATCAAATACCCACACACGAACAACAAACAAATATCCCTCAAACTTGTTTGGCATAAAAAGAATATCGATGATAATTAGATATAATCTACCTTTCTCAAGAAAAGACATATTTTCCAATCTTTTTAAATAAGTAATAATAATTCACAAACATTGGAGGAGAAAAACCATAGATCTATATAAATAATCAAAGTAAGTACAACAATACAATGTTACCTTTACACTATTGATGTGCCTTCTAGCTTCAAGCTCTCAAGACTTCCTTATCCCTCTCTCTAAAGTGTGTTTATACCAAGAAAGAAATATGAAGAGTATAACAAGACTCTCTCTATGGTTATATTTTGGTAGCATAAGGCTATGATCCATTCCATCCCATTACCCATTGATTTTCACTTATAGAATGTTGGATGATGTTTTAGAAATAGGTTCACAAATTGGAATTTGATGTACAATAGGTCATCAAAGAGTTACAAGGGTTGTAATAGATCATATTCAAACTATCCTAAGCTAATATCCTCACAAATCCTCAAATATATAAGGTTCTAGGGGCAGTCACTTGTTGCATGAAGGATTAAAAAAATGTGACACTAATACATTGGGCCCATTTTCTGACAATTTATCGAAGCATTTGCATCACAAAAATGTCAATCTTCCAACAAACACTTTAACTCATTTTCATTGTTATACAGGTTTCACAATATTGACAAACAATGGTTTCATCTAAAGATAGAAAAATGTTCATCGCAAACAATCATCTATATATTGAGAAAAGTTTTTTGCAAACGTTCGTCTAAATATTGACAAAAGTTTGTTGCAAATGTTTGTCTAAATATCGACAAAAGTTCATCGCAAATGTTTGCCTTAATATCAACAATCATTCATCACAAACATTTGTCTAAATATTGACAAAAGTTTGATGTTCATCACAAAGTTTCATCACACTATAGCCAAACATTCCATTGAATGATTGAAAAAGGTTGTCAAAATATCAACATAAGTGCCTCACAATATCAACATAAATTCGTTTCAATATCAACATAAGTTCATTGAACTTACGACGAGGGTTTCAAGAAATATATTGGTAACTAAACCTTAGTCAATGATTCACTAATACTCACTCTGACTTACGACGAGGGTTTCAAGAAATATATTGGTAACTAAACCTTAGTCAATGATTCACTAATACTCACTCTGAATATTTGGTGGACTTCTCTTTTGATTCTAAAGGAAATTTTGAGAACCCAGATGTAATGTATCTTATCTCATCCATTTATCACATCGATTATCATATGTATCTTGTTCTCTCTGGTGGATCTCGACAATGCTATGAGATTTGTAATGAATTTTAATTTTCAAAAACCTTATTAGCAAGTCAAAAGGATTATAATGAAAATTTGAAAAAATATCATAGTTTATACCATTAGGATTCTACTGCATGTGTGCCTACTGGAAACTAAATACTACTGTAACCATACTTGATGTAGGCCTCTCAACCTACTCACAAAAATTCTATGAGATTTTTAATGAAATTTAATTTCAAATCCTCTCTAACGATTCAAAATAATTTTAATGAACATCTCAAAAAACATCGTATCTATTTTAAGTGTTCGACTGGAATTTGGATTTAGGTGCTACTATTGGGATTCCTTTGCCTAGGTTCCTACTATTTCAACTTTCAATGGGGAATACTATATTGGCTACCAAATACTGTTGTAACCACACCTAGTGCATGTCTCTCCAGTTTCTCATAAAAATGCTTAGCTAATCTCATTTTTCCAAATGTTAGCACATGTAATGAATTTTAATTTCCCAAATCCTCAACAAACTAATTGAAAGAATTTTAATGAACATTTCAAAAAACATCATATATAAGATATAATGCATTGAACTTACAAGCCACAAAAAAACTAGAACAAAATATCAATAGATATTATCACAACCAAATATACACAAAGCGAAAGAAATATTATTTCCAGTGTCAACAATCTAGAACATCCAAAACTACTACTATAGGAAAGTGCCATTTATGCCAAGTCTCCTACCATGGCACACCATAACATCTCAATCAAGTTGCAAGTTAAACAAAATGAAAAAATTATGTAATTAAAAATAAAAAAATAGTTAGTTTTGAATACATAATGAATGAAAAAACTGCAATATAGATTTCATTTTTGACTTATGAGTTATCACTTCAAGTTTGTACAATACCCAAAAATTTCTAGCATCTCCCCATTCAACTCTTTTTCATCTTAGAAATCTTCACTATCTAGGATCCAAGTTATATATTACTTTCAATTCACTTTTCTAAATCTAATTACAATTTTTCTTTTGAAATTGCTTCCTTCTAATCCCAAAGAGAAACATTACAGTTCCCTAGGAGGTCAAACATGACAAGAAACTCACTTGCACAGGTAAAATGGCCCTTAAGGGGAAAACCATTGAACATAATAACTTTTATTTGGTTAATATATCATGATATGGGGTACTCTTATGTCAAAATAAACCAGGGATTGCACCTGGATCCAATTTCTTATTCATGGCTCAAGAAATCGAACCTTCATGGTTGGATTAACATACCACCATATTCATCATTGAACCTTGATCCCATCATCACAATTTTAAAGCATAAGCTCAAAAAAGTATGGATAATTTCGACAAAAAATAGTAAAAGGCTATTCACAGATCACAACATAAACTCAGGAATTGGTTCCTTACCAATGATTCTTGAACAATTACTAAATAAAATAAACCAATATAAAATGAATAAAACTCAATCCCCAATCAAGGTTCCATGATTCGATCAATCATTTAATACCAACACTTTAATTCCTTACACTTGTTCAAAGAAAGTTCCATCACTGCCATTAAAAACATGGCCACACAGTTAGCCTGATTTTCTATTGTTACACTTGTCAAATTGTGTACCATGACCATAAAATGAAAGGTCTTTGTAATATTCCACTACAAGAAAACTAACTTGATCGACTCTAGATCAATTTTAAATGGCTGACATCTCTACAGACATTTGACTAGCAACCATCCTAGCCTGAAAAACAGTTGCACAAAGACATAAAAAATAAGCAATCATAAACACAGTTATCTTTTTCATAAGGTGATTATAACCCTCTGCATCACATCCCTTTACAACAAAGATATACAACTTGAAATATTGTTTTATTCTTAATTGAACAACATCAACTACACTAGGGAATTTCTTGTTAGATCAAATTGCTTGCTACATCTTACCAACATATATTAGACACTGAGCTTTCTTGCTACACCTTTGTAATATCCCCACTAATTAATAGGATATGATATTATATTTGATGTCCAATCGCACTATAATTGTATTGTTTCTAGTTATGTGTCTTTTCCAAGTGCTTTGCATTACCCTTGTTTTTGTGATATAAAATAATTGAGAATTTTTTACAAACACTTTGCATGTATTTCATTTATAAGAATCTCTTTAAACATATAACATGAAAATTAAATACACCAAAAGTAGAAGAGAAAATCCATGGCATTTTATTATGAATGGAATCTTGTACACAACAATAATAATACACTAATGGTTGCTACAAAATATTCAGCAATAAATACTACAAACTCAAGACAAAACTTGGGATAATTCCATAGTCTCCTCAAGAGATGATGTGTCCTCCCTAGGACTATCTAAAAATCATGGGTGTGGTAATGATTTTCTCCTCAAACACCTACTGCAACAATCTAGATGCCCGTACTTAAACAACTTTACAAATAATATTGCAGAGAGCCTTGTGGGACAAGACTGGATGTCTAACGAGGCCTCGCATGAGCCCCATTACTCGACCCGCGGGGATGTCCCTTAGAATGGTTTCCTTGAAACCCTCTTGGTACCTACAAAAACGGAATATGACCTCCTATGAAAAGTTCTGCAAATCCCATGTGCAAGCCAATAATCCTCAACACCCAAACTGAAGCTCTAGTGAAGACCCCATATGGATCCTCCTCCTTGTCTAGCTAGGGTGGATATTGCACCACCGAAACCAGAAAACAATGGAAGGGTTTTTCTAAACCCTAATGAGAAAATGGCTCCAAGATAACCTCAAAGAGATTAATCCAAATACACACCCCTGACTGAAATTCTACCCCTCCTTTTATCCTTCTTCCCTGACTTCTATACCTTTCCCCTTTTTTGACTAAATCAAATATCACTTCTAGATATTTCCCTTTCTTAACCATATCATATATAACTCCTTTTGATTAAATCAAACATGACCCTTATCCCCCTCTTACTTTCACTTTAATATTAAAAGTGAATTTTAATAATGGTTAAGTAACTTATTAATATAAAGTGACTTTATTTTCTTAATGTCACTTTAAATACATAACATATCCTTATTGGGTGAGATTAAATAAGCCTTTTATGACTCCCTTTTTCTTCACTGACAAGCCATGAAAGTCATTTCCAATGATGAATAGGGGAATCCAAAAATGGGGACATGCGAAATATTCCTTTCCTAAAGGTTGATTTTCCTTAATCAATTCAATCACACCCATAGGAACATCAAGTTGAACCAAACTGAAAAAAATGATGATCCCTAGGTCCCAAAAAATTCTAAAAGATGCGGAGCACCTACCATCCATGATACTATCCTACAACTTGATAACACCAGGGGCTTCTTGAAGGCCACCTCTTAGTGGAACAATTAGATAATTTGAAGACTAAATACATTTTTCATAGAATATATTCCATAGGAAATGGATCCATTGCACCATATGAATAGGTTCCTGAAAGTAATATTTCACCCTCCTATATGTACCAGCTACCACACTGTCAACCCAAAGAATCCCAGGGTCCCACACAAGAAGGGAATGATCATGTTATGCCACTCTAGTCATAAGTATTTGACCCTCCTTCCTAGACTGCATCCTCTACTTCTTCATCCACAAGTTGTAGTGACTTAAGGAGTCATCCCCACTATCGAGGATCCTATCCTACTAGTGAATCTCAATGGATTCACCTAATTCAACTATAAAATTAGGAATCCAGGAGAAATATGTGTGGTCACAAACTGATAGGGAATCCATGACACATAGTCTCCAAGTATCCAAAGGAAAATCCCTAATACTCTAACACCCCCAACCTATTGCAATCATCCCATCATCATCCATACAATCTCCCAAACATCGTCTACGAATTCCCTCCCTACGAACACAAGAGTCCCATAGGTGGTAAAGTCACCAGGATTCGAGAATAGCCTATGTAATGTGAAGCACCCTCTACTCGTAGCACTAGTCTATAAGGTGATAATACAAGAATCCACCTGACTACTCCTGATAATCCACACAATCATAAGTTGCATAAACTCATTCAATTCCTCCAAGAAACCACTCCTAATCCTTCCAAAAGAAAACTTTGGAAGGTCAAAATTGGTTCTCTCCTCTCTAATAATAGTTGAACTGTCAAACAATGTAATCTACGAGTCCCAAAATAATCCTAGAAAGGAACCACCATGTTTATAAACTCATTCAATTCCTCCAAGAAACCACTCCTAATCCTTCCAAAAGAAAACTTTGGAAGGTCAAAATTGGTTCTCTCCTCTCTAATAATAGTTGAACTGTCAAACAATGTAATCTACGGGTCCCAAAATAATCCCATAAAGGAACCACCATGTTTATGCTACACCACTCTCATCATCCTTGTCAGACCAAATCACCTAGTCTGCGTTGTCCTCTCTTAGAACCCTAAGCTGAACTCCCTAAAGGGACTAAAAATGCTATCTTGGATCCTCCCCTGTGAAGGCATCTCAGTGAAATATAAGCCTGCAAATCCATGACCAACCTTGAGGCTGGCCTACCATATAGAGTAAGTCTCTACCTCCCCTCTATTGACACCCCAAAAATAAATAAGACCAATAACTTCCATGACTCTTTTGATGCTTATCCCCATCAATCTATCACTCAGATGAATTCTTAGATCCCACCACCAAATTGGAAGTCCACCACTCCCAACAATTTCTAGTTGGTGTTGTGCCATACTGGTAACCATCATAGTCAAAATGAGACAAGTCCTTGGTATTCCATCATATAGTGGAAACCAAGTACTAGGAATCAACTCTATGCCTATTAAACTGTTCAACTCCTACCAAACTACACTAGGTAATATTCTATCTCAATCACCATCAATGTACTCAAGTAATACGTAGATTCTAAACACCTCCCTGGAAGGTAGTGTTGTCACCTGTGGTACCTCATTGTTAGGGACCTGACCCCTCATGGAGGTAGAATAATATATTTCCATGTAATAAAGGTCAATATTAATAAGGC
>CBVK0102158691.1:0-12578 GCA_900067695.1 Picea abies
CATGGTGTATTGTGGTGTATTGGTGTAACTCTTATACTATTGTTCATTTTTCATTGGATATAGTTGAATGGTTTAAGTATAAGTTGAAAAAATGTTTTAAATTTTACTTGATACTGATTCACCCCCCTCTCAGTATCAACACATTCTTCTTGGAATTCACTCTGAGTAGTGGTCAAGTAGAATGGTCTACCTCGTTGGGAAGTCATTCCTTCGAAATTCACAGTTGTGAGAAGTTTCGAAGAATGGTTCATTTTGGAGGTTTATGTAGGATAGTAATTTCCTTGGGAAATGGTCCGAAAAGTCATTCCCTAGGGAATACTCATTCTCTCCAGGGTGCATTGTGATTAGTGCCAGAGGAATGGCCCAGTTAAGTGAATGGTCCAGGTTCAATAATTAGGGGCATGCATTCCCTAGGTAAGAATCATTCTCTCTAGGTTGCATTATGATTAGTGCCAGAGGAATGGCCCACTTAGGTGAATGGTCCAGGCTTAGAAATCAGGGACAAATATTCTTCTATGTTTTGGAAGAATAGTCCAGATAGCCCATGGATGATGTTTTACTTTCTAAGGGAAGATGCTCTTATAGATATCACAGATGTGAGTGGAAGAATGGCCCAAATGACTCTGTTTGTATCATGATATTGTTTATGTAGGTTGATATTAGATGATATGATTATTTAGGAGACTGTATATTTGGACAGTAGTTGTATGCTATTGTGGAGAATGTATTCGATTTGTAGTTACCATGTGTCACTCGTTAGTATTTGTGTGCTACGAGGAGTGGTTGTTTATCACTGGGTATTAGTTCTATACTAATATGGATATACATAGTTGTGTTATATTTGATGGCATTGTAGCAGTTGCATGATATTATCCAATTTCCATCTAGATGGATAGCCAGTGTGCTGGTGGACATACATTCTCCCTGTGGAGAATGGTCTAGGATGATATATTGTTGACGTATCATGGACTAGTATTTTCCTAAGGCACAGTTATTGGCATGATCAGGTTAAATAGTCCTCCCACTAAGGACATGATGTCTCGATTAGGGTGGTTGATACAGGACCGATAATTTCTAAGGAATATGAGTAGATATGGATCTCTATTATGCATATGACCCAATTAAAAAATAGTCCGAGACTGAAATTCCTGTAGTAATGGTCTCTATAGCCCATGACATATCTTTCAACACCTATTGGGACAATCATTCCTCTAGGACGTATGTCTAGATTAGAAGAATGGTCCTTGCATCACTCTGATTGAGTGAGTGACTTATTCAACATCATGCTTGATTACTCAGATGGAGTATGGATTCGAGAGATGATACATTTGATTCTATCATATGATACTAATAGTGGTGATATTTCTCGTGAGTTGATCTATATGATCATGATATAGCATGTGTGGCTATGATGATGTTATTGGTTGAATGGTATGTTTGTGCCAAAGACCATTTTTTTAATACCTCCCTAGCTAGGAGGGAGTGTTGATATTATGGTACTGTGGGAGGTATTAACCTCTACGTGTAACATTTGACAATACTATAATCTTTCAGGAAGCAATAGAAACCCTAAACAGATGTGTGAGAACCCTAGAAGACATGTCATCTCAACATAATATATAATATTAAGGTATTAACCCTAGAAGACATGTCATCTCAACATAATATATAATATTAAGGTATTATACTCCAAGAAGACATGTTGGCTCCACAGGAAATAGATAACCATAAAATGTAATTACCAGAAAGTTAGGTTGGCCCAGCCCAAAAAGTCACTGGACAAATTAGTAGAAATAGAGGACGTCTTGGTTCATTTGTTCACTCTCTCTCACCCAAAAAACCATAAACAATGCACAATTTTGGAGGAGTGCAATTGCAACTACTACAACTAGGATTTTTGGTCTCTGGTTATGGTTTGGGATTTTTGCCTTTGTTATGGTTTGGATTATTTGTTTAGTACACTGGATTTGGAGAGAAGTATGCTACTTTGATTGACTATTGGTTCTAGGGTTTTCTTCTAGAATTATTCTATCTGTCAACGTTAAAGGAGATCGGAGGTGGCTGCATGCCTATAGTTGGGTACCAATATTGTTATATTGTCTATGGAAAAATGAGCACATCTCTTTTATTCTATAGCCGTGACTGGAGTTCAGACGTGTGCTCTTCCGATCTAAGGAGTAAAAAAAACAAACAATAATTTAAATTAATAATAAATTAAAATAAATATTCAAAATTAAATTTATAATTAAATTAAAACATAATCTAAATTAAAAAATTATTCATAATGAAATTGTTAAAAATTATTGAACGGGAAAAATGGAATCAAAGAAACTTAAAATATTAAAATAACTACCACACATACATTTTTCATTTTGAGTAAAGTACAACATTGAAATTAAATTGAATTTAATTTCAAAAAAGTAAAATGAAAACAAAAAATGAATTTGCATAACTTTAGATGTATATACATATAGTAATAACAATTAACATTGAAACTAAATTGAATGGTAAAATAAAATTAAAAAATGAATATGACAAATAAAAGAAAATCATATAGTTGAAATTTAAAGATGGAAAATATGAAAACTCAAATATTTTTTTCATTAGCTTAACACTAATATCATATAAGATAACAAAATGATCAACCCAATTCGATCTAATACTTCTATAACTATAAAATGTCAAGTGATATATAAATGCAGGGTAAAAATGGTTGGAAATGAATTATAGTGTGTGTGGGGCTACAAGTGTGTGAGGAATTTTTTTATTTAGGAGGAATATGTATAATAACTTTTTCCAAGGAATAAGGAAAATCTAACATTGGAATATGTCATTTTTAGAGAAATATTGATATCGAAGGAAACCAAGAGAAGATCATTAATAGTTTTTGGAGACTCTACGATGGTCATTAAAGTGATGAGTGGGAGATAAGAAACAAAGATAAGATTGTTGATAGTCTTAGGAGACAATGTAGTGGTCATTAAGAACATGTTTGGGAGATTAAATATTTTTTTTTCATTAGTTCAACAATAATATCATATAATATAACAAAATCATTAATCCAATTTGACCTAATGTTTCTTAACTATACAATGTCATGTGATATATAAATGTAGGGTATTAATGGTTGGCAATGTAATTCATTAGAGTGTTTGTGGGGCTACAAGAGTGGGATGATCCTCTCTGATCTAGGAGGAACATGTATAACACCTTTTTCCTAGGGAATAGGGACAATATAACATAGGAATACGTCCTTTTGACATGGATCAAGATAGCCAAGGAAAAAAAATAAGATTATGAATATTTTTTTGGAGACTCTATAGTGGTCATTAAGGTGATTACTAGGAGATAAAAAAAAAATTAAGATAATTGATATTTTTAGGAGATTCTACAATGGTCATTAAGGACATGATTGGGAGATTAGTTCCTGTAAAAACTAATCATGATTTTATCTCAAGAAAGGGAAAATGTCATCTTTTTCATTAAAATCTCTTTCTACGGAGCACACAATGTTCCACATCTCTTAAGGGTGGAGTAGTACATGTCAATAACCATTTATTGTTCACATAGATTATCAACTATCATATTATTTTGGTGGCTTTGGAAGGAGAGCATTGAGGATAGTTCTCATCCCTTCTCACATGAGAGAAATATCCTTGGCTATGGATATTGAATGCAACAACATGAAATTACACTGATACAACGGGATTAAGGATTTTAGGATGACATGAATGAGGATAAAATGTATGGTAAATCGATTTTGTCAGGATTTTAGGTATGTGAAATAAAGAGAACCCTCCGGGACCTTAATTACCTATTTCATATGGTGAGAATTTGCTTTGAATTTTTAAAAAAAATTATGGTTTTGGCATCATTGATATGGGTTTGGGTCCCTAGTATTTCACCCCCTTTGGCATCCTTACGCTAAGAAATTTAATCAACTTGAGTTATTTGGGAAAACGAAGTGGGCACTGTTATGGGAAATTCCCATGTGGCGATGGGTTAAAGAGAAAATTGAGCGAGGACCTTTGAAAAGAAAACTCAATACCAGAAAGTAGTTAAGAAAAAAATAAGTAACTAATCCTTGCAAATATAAATGGATATTGACCTTGTATCCTATGCTTGATCTCTTGAATTTTTGCTCTGAAATTCCAATCCTTTCTCTAATTACCTACAAACATACAAAGAAAGATGTTGCAAGAAAGAGGTAGTTATTTAAAAACTAACTTTAAATAAAATGACAATTAAATCCAATTAGTATTATAAATTGATATAAATTAAATGAAACAATCATTTAATAACAACTTAGAAGTGGATAGTAAAATTTTCTCTTTATTAAATTAACAACAAACATAGGATTGTTACAACCTATTTCTATTGGAGGTATTGCTTCAAAACCTAGATTCAGATTCCTCCACCAAGGCCACTGAGTATAGGTATCACCTCAGACTCCAATGCTAGTGCAGGCCTAAAGAAGGCAAATAATATTCTTCTTGACTAGATATAATAGAAAGGGAAGGTTGGAAATAGGGGTTTCTAGGTCCGAGGGAGTGAATCAATAGTAAGGGAACAAGGACATATAGACAGGGAAGAAAATTTCCAATAGTATGTTTTTTTTAGTATTATTTTTCTTCTCCTTTAGCCTTAGGCTAACTTTACACCTTCTCTAAGTGGTTGGAGTGGATACAAACAATTTTATATGGGAAACAGGGGGTCAGGAACTGGGTGAACTCGTAAAGCCTACCCATATTATTTTAAACCAAATTGAGGTGTATACACCCTGCAATGGAGTAACATGTGTATGTACGCACCTTCCATAGCTATAAGGGTGTGTATATGTTAAAAAATAGTGCTTTTTGATGAATCCAAGTGAGGAAAAGGGGGTTAATATATGCAAGTAGGAAAGAAAAGGTACAAACATGTCATCAATACATATGTGGGAAAAATTAATGCTATAACAGATGCCCCCTAATGTGTGAGGTCAGAAGAGAAACTAATGGCCGAAATAAATTACAAATATGGGAGGTAAATATGCAGTGGGTCAAGTTAAAATTTTCCAAAATTTGGTCCAAGAACAAAACCTACAATAGAAAACAATTAAGAGTATTGTGTTCCTGAGGAAAGCATACCCATGATCATGAGTAACAAAATTATGGCTGCCAAATCAAGTAAAATATGGATCCATGAAATATGTATATATAGAAGTAGTGATCATGGGAAAAAAAATGAATACACAGTGAATCCATGTCAAAATAGATCATAGCCACGAAAGAGATACACAATGGATCTATGTCTCAAAATCATAGGAAGATAAATGGAAACAATATTTGAACAAACCAATCCCCCAAAACTACCAATGTCATGAGTGGAAGTGGTACTATCCAACACAAGTCGGGAAGCAACATAAAATAGGCAATGCTACTATAGACCTAAGGTCTTCAAATCAAATTTTGATGGTATGAATTTACATTATGTGAATAGATATGATGAATTCAAATATGGTGAGACAACATTTGATTACTGATCATTGATGTATATTGTTAAAAAAATCAAGAAAACCTATTGATAATGATAATGGGAGTCAAGTTACCTGGTACATTATAGCAAGTGAGAAAAAAGGAGACAATGTCGAACATTTGTAGAATCTATTAATCAGGGGACATTGATTTGTTAGAACTATCAATAGCGAGGGAACCTGCCACTAGTGAATGTAAGCACCAAGGTACTATTAAATACTTTAGATCCCCATCCCAAAGAAAGATGTTTCGAATTAAATAAGAAGAGATACACCAGAAGAATGGAATTAAGGATTCCCCCATCATCCAATATGAGGAAAAACAAAAGGCCAAATATTTAGAATAACTCATATGAAATATTGAAAGAACCCACAATTGACTATGTCTCTCGCATGCACCAAATGGAATAGTGCATGAAACTTTGGAATAGTGCATGAAACTGACCCTATGAATAGAAACCAATAACGAAAAATTGTTGACATAGGTAAGGAAACCAACAATGGGTTCAAACAAAACTGAAGATAGTGCATGAACCCTAATGTGTGAATAATGTTCTTCCTATCAAACACAAGGGAAACCACTCAATCAACAACCATTGATGAAATGTCATATGATGAGAGCAAGGTCGTCTATCAATGATGTAAATAGGGATAGGGTATGACTCTAGGTCAAGATCTCAGAGCAATGTGTCATAGTTGATAATATTTGACCCTCCAAAAGGAAGTCAATGGGGACCTACTATACTAGCATGAGTATAGGAAAAATATGCTTGTTTATTTTAATAAGTGCTTGACATAGGGGAAGGTTGACTTGCAAAGTCAGGAATTCAGAGGAATGGCATACATAAGATAAAATATCCCTTGAACAAAAGCATGACACAATAAATTGACTTAGGAAACATGGAATGGAATAAGAATGATAACATACATCTGCAACACAGGAGGCATCGCTAGATTCTCTATAGTGACTAGAAGAATAACCAGTCAGAGAAGTAAAACTATGTGTAAATAGTTTAGTTTCCTAAAGCCATAATGATGCAGGAGCATCCGCAGCGTCTTCACGTCATCAAGCGAGCCAGCTAGTGGAGTCCAGGTGGCGTGCTCGCACGAGATCGGAATTCGGTACTCGGGAAGTCGAAAGGGCAAGGTTTGTGTCGCGAGTGGACATTCCCCGAAGTCGACCTTTGACCATCGGGATTCTGGGTTTGTTTTCCCCGGAACAGCACTGTGAGTCTCGCGATCTCGCGAGGTCTGATCTCCCGATCGCACGTGCAGGGGAGATCATCGAGAAGACTGTGGGTGGAACTCCCAAGAGGAGTGGAAGAGCTAGGACTCTTCGGGCCGAGAAGTAGAGAAGGTCCTGGTGGAGCGACCGCGTGCTGTGAGGGCAGGCGCGGTTGGCGTCACATAATAAACCCAAATTGTCCAGACATCAACTCAAAAGTTTTTTATTTGTTCAAGGGAGAGTCGACTGCTACCAAAATAGTGAAGATGAGAATCTTTCCTATCCTCTTTTTTTTTATTTGATATTTGTCTCTTTCATATTAGAAATCCTTGAAAAGATTAAATGAATGTTATATTACAATGGAGGAAACGAGTGTTGCAAGCATGCAAACTAGTTCCAAGAGAGAGTAACATACCTATACACAATGAAAGGAAACACATGCAGGATATAGACACCTGGGGGAATGTTTGCTCTAGGGATACAAGTGTCAATTGGAAAAGGAAAAGATTGCAATGCTAGAAACTAATGAGAATGCATAAGCAAGAGGCTAAAGAACAACAATATTAATCCAACATTAGGCTGAAAATCACAAGTGGTAAATATGCGATGCAATGACAACTTAACAAAAAAATTTTGGAGCCGCATGAGGTATTATCCAAAATAATAATGGGAAGAAGTTATAAGGATTCAACACAAAGTCATGGAGGTACTAAACATGGTTCCCAAACCTTTATAATTAATTTAGCATGGGAACCAAAATACAAACAAGTTTCTACCACATGAATTACAATAAATAAGGTTCTGTGTAACAAATCAATCGGGTATATCCTAAGAAAAAATGAAAAATGAAATAGATAATGCAAAATGCATGGAGGGTAAAATATAACCTATATGTTAGTTCCGATATCATTACCCGTCAGAATGGATCGACATGACAAAAATATACCAAATAAAAATGTATCCAAAGTCTTATATATATGACCAACAACACTTACGAAGAAGTTAATAAATTTAATATAGAAACCTTTGATAAGAAAATGGGCTCTGCAATACAAAACATGAAAAAAATAAACCCTAAAAGGAAAATATGGTACAAAGAACCACATAGCCTTATGTCTTATGCATATAAATTCTTCAGGTAGATCCCATTTCTAGGCTCGAGCCAAGGGTTTATTCGGTAACCAACCTATAAATATTGTGTTTTAGAAAGAGTTCAAAAACCCATAATCATATCATCAAGTATGACCTCATTCGAAGGAAATTCAATATCCAAAAAACTGAGACTCAATGATGTGCAAATACTAGGGCTAGAGGTCTTACAAAAAGTAAGATCAAGCTCAAGATCGAGAAAATGCCATATTACTCATGCCAAAAGGGGAAATAAATGGCTCACATGCTCCCATTAGATACACCACTTAATTAATTGAAGAGACCTTTTCTCAAGAAGGCTAGCATGATTGTAAAGATCCCATCTTAGAAGAAATTGAACACTAAGGATAAGATGTTACAAAGTTCACCCATGGTGGGGAAGAGTCTACTAAAACATTAGGAACATACAGAGGAGAAACCATAACTAAATTTGAATTAGGAAGGTTATTATCAGTTTCTATATAATCAATTGACAAAGCTTCCATAGTGAGGAAAATGCATCACACAAAAGAGTGTAGACACCACATCATTCATAGCATAAACATAGTCATGCATAAGAAGCATATTGAAGTCTAAAGGGAATAAAACAACTAGCATATCGTCTAGGATAGTATTCCAATATGACATGATAGGAAACTGAGGAATAATCACCAAATATTCACTAGGTCTTTTGTCGAAAGCCAAATTCACACTGGTAGCTGACACAAGCTTGGCAGAACCCAAAGCTTTCCAATCCGAGGAGGATAAAATAGTTAAGGAGGATCCTTCATCTAAAATACATTAGTAAATTACATTTGAATTATATTTAACCATCATTTGTAAGGGTTCATAAGAAGGAAGGAGAGGCTCAACAAGATCATTCGAATCAAACGAAACCATCCTAGGACTTGGAGGGAGCCTACTTGAAGAGAGTGGAAATCCCCCTTGTTCAAAAGGTACTGAAATGGAAATGCTAAAGACATAGTTTATAGATACATAACTCCCAAAAATAAGAGTGGGATTGATCTAATATTTCATCAGCTCAACCATTTTGGTAGACTCATCACTCTCCAAGAGAAGAGTTGGATCGACTGAAAATTTCACTGGCATGACCACTTCCTCAACAACTAGTTGAAAAGGATGCAAGACAACATGTTCAAGAAACAAATCAGTACACAAGAGAAGAGTGGGATCAACTTAATATTTCATCGACTTGACCACTTCATGAACTAATGGATGAATAGGTTGTTGGGAAATTAAAGATGACGTGGGATCATAAGGGCCTTCAAATAAGGACCATAGTCTTAGTAGAACGAGAATACCATGGCACAAATGAGTAATGTGATATCCCTTCCAAATATTACAATGGAACTTGGTATTACATCCTATTCATCTAGGTTTCTCAACAATATCAATTCCCTTGGCATAACTTGTAGTGGATGATGGTTTTAACCCAACATGACTTGCAATTGCTAGTAGCATGTCTCCAACATGACTTGTAGAGGTTGCTGACATTTTTCAAGTATGACTAGAAGTGACTAGACTCATGCCCCCAATATGACCAATAGAGTTTGTTTTATTTCTCCCCACATGACTTGGAGAGGCTAGATGTTGGTTTCGAGCATGACTCACAGAGGTTTGTGACCTGATGCCAGTATAGCTCGTAGTGACTAGACTTGTGCTCCCAATATGACTTTCATAGGCTAGTGACTTGTCTCCAACAATACTCATAGAGTTTGGTTCCATTCTCCCAACATGACTGGGAGTGGATGGATGCATGTCTTCAACATGACTTGCAAAGGTTGTTGACATATGTCCAGTATGATTCAAAGTGATTGGAATTTCGCCCCTAGCATGACTTGTAGTGGCTAGTAGAAGATCTCCAACATGACTCACAAAGGTTGTTGAATGATAACAAGTATGACTCTCAGTGACTAGACTCGTAGAGGTTGATGACTAGTGTCCAAAATGACTAGAAAATGTTGGCGACTTCTTCTTCTTACTCTTCCTCTTCCTATTCCTTTTATATTTGTAGTTACTAGTAGCTAGATTTTCACCAGAAGAGGAAGAAGGAATATGGGTAGACTTCATTGATGTAAAAGTTAAATAATCCATTTGATTCCCATGACATAAGGTTATTATATTAGAAGAATCAAGAGAATTTGGGACATTCAAAATGGTCCAAAAAAAAATTGGTAGTCCTACATTCAACACGAGAATGTTCAAAGTTTCCATCAATGGGAAACCCATGTTTGCAAAGAAAGGAAAAGAACAAGAATTCCATTGGGAAGGACCTTTGTTGGTTTTCTCAAGAATTTTATCCATAATATTCTTATGCACAATTTTATCCCTTGGAGAATTTTTCATGTCTGAAAAAGTCTCACAGATTGATTTTGGAAAACCAATGGTAGAAAAACCCATTCCTTATGGGAGGAGACTCCACACTTTCAAGATAAATACCAAGATTCATTCCTAACTAGTGGTGCAATTTGTCAACCTACTTGAATAAATGATCATAAAGTAGTGATACATATACAACATAAGTCCAACTACATAAAGCAAGACTCCACCAAAAATTCCTAAGAGAAACATTGCAAACCAATCACTTCTTTAAAAAAATTCAGCCTAGGTGGAAAAGGTCCTGAGTCCAAAGCAATAAAAAATTCGAAAGGGACTTTTAAGAAACTGGAATAGGTTTATGAATTCAAGAGAATGATGAATGAAGGAGTGAGAAGCAGTTACCCCAGCCTACACCTAACAACCCTACCTGGTACAAGTAACCCTCACTTCGTTAGGAACCCTTCGAGGTTACTAAAAGTGTGATGTGACCTCTACTTGAGGTACCATGGGAATCCCCCCGTGGTCACCTTTGAAATACCTAGGAAAGGCTACTAGAGATACCAAATCATCGTAAATGTCTAGGCGGTATAATCGACAGTCGAGGCCAAACGTATGGGCAGGGTTGAAAAAATTAATGCTTCAAATGTACCGACACTGCAAATGGCCATGTGATACTCAATAAACCCATGTATATCATCAATCCACTATGCTTGGTCAAGTGTAAGAGGGGTAATATCCTCAATTCTTCCTCATATGGCCTCATGTTTAACTCATGTGTTAGAGGAGGCTCCCAGCTATACCTATAAAAAAATGGATTTTGACACTCTGTAAGTCAGACTCTTGTGTTTTGTTCAATGGACTTGGAGAGTTACCTCTCCAACCTATTTCAAGGCCCTAACCTGGAATAATTTTTGAGCCCTAAGAAAAAAAATTCTACTACATTTAAAATAAGCATTCCTTTTTAGCGATTGTTCTTTACTAAAAGTGTACAGAAGTGCAACTAATTTTGTTCAAGACTCATTCAAAATGAAACTTTTAAGAACACTACAAAAACGATCTTTACACTAATTTTACAATTGAAAAGGGTTTTAATAAAGAAAAATGCATGAACAAACTAATGTAAACCTTGAAATGCAATATTTCCTCTTTCTAGTAAAATATGCAATGCAAATTGTACTTTTCAAGTTGAAAATGCAATGCAACTTCTTCCTTTAAAATGAAAAACTCAAAACTCAACACAAGTATTTACTTTTTCAAATGAAACTAAAGCAGTGATGTGAAGAAGAAGTTAAACATTTGGCTTAGGTTGATGGATAGTTGGTTTGGGTTGTTGGTTTTCATTGATGTCAACCCTTGGAGAGTGATATTGTAGATTAATGTCAGCCCTTGGAGAAGTTTGGTAGTAAATTTGGGTAGCACAAAGTTATGGGTAAGGGACTCGAGTTTGTTTGAGGTTTAAAGGAATGAAGGTCAGTGAATATGTATGTAACATTGTTCTATATGGATAGTACATGTCATTCCATTTATGGTGATATGTGAAATGTCACATAACTCCTCACGGTTAGGGAGTTATGGCCTTGTGAAGTTGGAGAACCCTCATGAGTTATCTAGAATCTCCTAGAAGGTCAAATAAGTCAAATTATTCTAGAAACTCCTAGAATTTGACTAGTCAAAGTGGGTGAAACTAGGATTTAATCATGGGTTCAGTTTTTGCAATATGAAAATAATTAAAAATAAATTAGTTTCAACTAGAAGTCGAGAGTTTATTATTTATGGATAATGTGGTTGTAAGTTGACAAGTGGTTGGAAGCAGGTTATCCCTAAAAAAATGAAGTTGGGTAAAGTTACTTAGAAGGTAACCCCTTGAGGAATCTACTTGGAGAGTATAAATAACAGAGAAAGGTTCTCCTATTAGCACCTAATGAGCACATTGAATATCTATTATTTGTGAAAGTTTTATTGAAGGTAATGATTGATACATATGAAGTTACGTAGGTCTGAGGTAGCAAAGGAGGATTCACGAAAAAAGTTTCAAAATTGCAGAATTACTGAAAAAACTCTAGTTTTTTAGGTGTATGAGGAATGCAGTTGAAAAAGGAACTTACATATGTGGGATGAAGGATAACAAAGAACATACATATGTAGGATGAAGAATAAGAGGCTACATACATTTGGGAAAATCCATGAAAGCTTGAGGAGATGAATATGCCAAGTCTTTAGAGTCTGAAAGCAAGCTTCCAAGAAGGTCTACAATGATAATGTATAGCAGCTCTATCTATAGGTTCAAAAGATATGTCTTAGTTATATGTGTAGTTGCATATTGTTGTCTACATGAGATATGGTTATGGGGGTTTGAGTATTTTCCCTAGA
>CBVK0102158693.1:0-17820 GCA_900067695.1 Picea abies
AGGTATGTAAATTTATTTTATGGTCATTGTTTTTATTGTACTAACTTTAGACATAATGTTGCAGATTGCAGGGCTTATGGAATAAATGTTAAAGAAATAATTGCTTATGTGGACTCATGTAGCAATGGATGTTAGAAATGACATAACTATGGAAACATAGCTCGTGATTGTATAATCATGATTGATACTTATATGAAAGAGAACATTGATATCAAATATAAGAAAGTATGGAAAAGAAAACAGGAAGAACATGTGAACAAAGAATAGGTCCCAGAGATCACAAGATTGGAAATAATACGAGACGAAGACAAATATTCAAAGAAAAGGGAACACTAGTGTCACATACAAAAAAAAATGGTGAAGAAATTAAAGAACATAAGAGAAAGTAAATAAGGAGAAGGTTCAAGAGATTGTACTTTCAGAAATTGTAGTGCAATATGAATCCATAAATAGAAAGGAAGAAGTCATAGTTCATAAAGATGTTGATTCTACCAACATTGATGATGACTCTGCATATGAACATATATTTTTCTGATCCATCCATCTTGGAGACTCCCAAGTAATATGAATATTATATAGGGGGAGTCTATGCAATAAATGAGATAGATTAGAGAACCATCTTTCGAGGATCTTACAAAGTTTGAATAGATTGACTAAGAGCAATCAATTATCAAACGTTCAGTATCACATATTGACCAGTTGAAAAAATTACACAGGAAGAAGTCTATGATTGTATTCAAACAAATATATCTTAACCGCAGGTTGTTCCAAATATGCAGATTTTGGATTGCAGATAGAGAAGAGAAGTGGACACATTTGACATTTGATTATCAGTTGCAGTAGTGAATACTTCATGATAGTATAGTGAAAGATGGGTCAGTATTGTGGGCAGTTGAATATGAGAGTCTTGTAAAGTATGAACATATATGGATTGAATATATTCTTAGAAATGGCTTAACAATTGGAATCAATTGAAATCAATTGATCATAGAAAGAAAATAAGTGAAAGGAACAAAAAAACAGGGAAAGAGAAACCATCAACAAAAGAAATGTCATCAGAAGGATATTGTTGAACAATATGGATCACATGGAAATAGATGGATTCGTAAGAACACTTAGCAGGTTTGGATAGATATATGATAGTGGATTAGAGAATGGATTCAAAGAATGGTTCATAGATTGGTTCATAGAGTGTTTCAAAGGAAAATTATCATAATGGATGATAATGACACAATAATATATGAATGGTTATTCTTGAATTGTTTTCATATATGTCAATTGATTACAAAAGGAATCACAAATGGACAAAAATCCCAAAACAAAGAAAGTATAGGAATCCCTACATGTCATCTACGCAAAATATTGCAGAGAAGTCAAGGGAGAGAAACAAGTACAAGAGGAATACAATTAGAAATATCATTTAGATAAGTTGTGAGATAGAGATGTAAGAATAAAGGTATGATTCCAGGAGGAGAGATATTTCTTAGATGCATGGATAGGGAGTTAGATGATTGTTGAGAGAGCACATAAGCATGATTCCAGGGGCAGAGATGGTCACAAGGGAAGCATGAGCGATATGAATTCAATGTTGCATCAGAGTGATACCATTTTTTGAAAGGTGAAGATATTATTCAGATGAAGGGAGAGAGAGTAATCATAGGCTTAAAAACACATAGAAATATCAAAGGAATTTAGATAGGGGGAGAAGGCCCAAGGAGAGTTCAATTTGGGGAATCAGCCCCAAATGGAGATACACTTTACCATTGATGTAAAAGGGGGAGAGATAGAAACATTGATGATGAGTATTAGCATGAATGTTATTATGAATAATCATTTCCATCAATGTTGATGTTTCCATCAATGCCAAAGGGGGAGATTGTCAGAAAATTGGGTTAGGTTGGTGCATAGTTGGTTTGGGTTGTTGGTTTTCATTGATGTCAAGCCTTGGAGAGTGATAGTGTAGATTTATTTCAACCCTTAGATATTGATGTGAACCCTTGGAGAAGTATGGTAGTGAATTCTAGTAGCACAAAGGTATGGGTAAGGGAACCAAGTTTGTTTTTGGTTTAAATGCATGAAGATCAATGAATATGTAGGTAAGACTATTCTAGATGGATATTACATATCATGCCATTTTTGGTGATATGTGGAACATCACATAACTCCTCACGATTAGATACTTATGGCCTTGTGAAGTTGGAGAACCCTCATGAGTTATATAGAATCCCCTAAAAGGTCAAAAAAGTAAAATTATTCTAGAAACTCCTAGAAGAAGTTGACTAGTCAAAATGGGTGAAATTAGGAGTCAATCATGGGTTAGGTTGTTGCAATAAGAAAATAATTATAAATAAATTAGTTGCAACTAGAAGTGGAGATTTTACTATTTGTGGATAAAGTGGTTGCAAGTGGACACCTGGTTAGAAGTGGGTTACCCCTAAAAGAAGGAAGTTGGGTAAAGTTAGTTAGAAGGTAACCCCCAAAGGAATCTACTTGGAGAGTATAAATAAGAGAGAAAGGGTCTCCTATTAGCAAATAATGAGAATATTGAATATCTATTATTTGTGAAAGTTTTATTGAAGGTAATCATTGATACATATGAAGTTACACAAGTCTGAGGTAGCAAAGGAGTATTGGCAACACAAGTTTTAGAATTATAGAATTACTGAAAAAACCCTATTTTTTTAGGTGTATGAAGACTGCAGTTGAACAAGGTTCGTACATATGCGGGTTGAAGGAGAACAAAGAGCATACATATGAAGGATGAAGAATAAGAGGTCGTGTACAGTTGGGAAAATCCATGAAAGCTTGAGGAGATGAAGATGCCAAGTCTTTAGAGTCTGAAAGAAAGCTTCCAAGAAGGTCTACAGTGATCAGGTATAGCAGATCTATCTACATGTTCAAAAGGTATGTCTTATTTCTATGTGTAGTTGGATATTGTTGTCTACATGAGATATGGTTATGGGGGTTTGAGGATTTTCACTAGAGAGACTATTGATTGTATGGCACTCGCAATATAAGTCAGATCTATAGAAATACAATGATGGAATATCTAATATTTATTATTGGTACCTCTTGTTAGTGTTGAGGCATATTTTGTTTTGTGGTATATGGTTGAGGGATTTGGTTGTGAAGTTGTTTGAGTAGTAATTTGAGGCTGCATACTAGTAAGGGTTTGATGTCTAGTCCATGCGAGAGTTTATTACACATGATTATCATTATATACACATGTATGGCACATGACTAGAGAGACATAGATGAACATGGTTTGAATGGAATTCATGTTATATTCAGTATGAGATCTATGTTATCAGATATGATCTATTGAGGGATATTGTTGGGACATGTTTAGAGGCACTTTGTAATAGTGTTGGTAACACATGATTGGTACATATTTGGTGTGTGGTTAGAGGCACTTTCTAGTAGTATTGTTGTCACATGGTATATGGATGATGTGGTATATATATCTTGATATATTATTAAAATCACATCTTGGTGTTGGTGATGGTTATGAGGTATTGTGATGTGAATAGTTGATGCACTTGTGATGGTACAGGTTGTGTGAGTGATTGATGTACATGTTTGATAGTACAGGTTGATTGGTACAGGTTGGGACATGTTGCAGGTTGCAGGTTGATGTGACAGAGACAACAAAGGGTATGATTTTAAGAAAGGTGAAAACCATAGATTTCTAAAGGTTTACACATGATGCAGTATAGAAAATTCATGTACATACACATGCTATAGTATATACAAGTCACGTACATAAATGAGTTGCATCATATATAGGTCTCTTACCTATTGGTATTTGTTGGTACATGCTAATTACTGGTACAGGTTGATTACAATTTATTGGTACAGGTTGGTTACAATTTGTTGCACAGATTGGTACAAGTTTATAGTGGTATATCTCATAGTGACAGTGTGCCAGTGGTTTCAACATTTCTTTGACACCTATATTTCAGGCGGCAGGATGAGTCAAGGAAAGGGGGTTGTATCCTCCTTCTAGTTGGTGCCTACGAATAAGGGAGTTGGAACTACCTTCAAGTTGGAGCCTGAGAACTAGGTGGTTGTAGCCACCTTTCCGCTGTAGCCAGAGCACATAGGGGGTTGTAGCTAGAGAATTGGGGAGTTGGAGCTTTCCTCAGGTTTTAGCCTAAGAAACTAGGGTGTTGGAGTCTCCTTCCAGTTGGAGATGGAGAATTGGAAGTTGGTGCTTCCTTGAATGTAATTCTTAAATACATATAAGAAAAAGATTTTGTGGTTTTCTCTCGCATTGGGTTTCCACATAAAATACTGGTGTCCTATGCATTGTGTGGATGTGTCTATTATTGGTTATTATTCATTGATGGATGCTAATGTTATATGATGCAATAAAATATTAATTATGAACTGATGAACATTGTTGAATAAGTTAAAGGAATATAAATTGTGGTTAAAAGATTAATAAGTGGTATAAATTTCTCATTATTGATTCACGCCACCCCCCCTCCCCTCTCACTAATCCAATAGAATAAGCCTAAATTTTTTCAGAAAGGGAAACTATGCTTTTGAAACTAATGCAAAGGGAGAGAAAAAAAGTAATAAAACATTTTTTTCTTTTCTTTTTCAAAGCAAAAAAAATAGGAAAAAGAAAACTAAAATAAGAAAAAAATAATATTGTGTTGGAAAAATAATACAAGAAATTAAGAATAGTGATTTCATATGATAAATTCAAACTCCATACATGACTATAGAAACAATAAATAAATTGAAAATCCAAAGGAAAGATTCTTATTTTATTGATGCAAATCCAAAAAAAATAAGCAACCAAAGAAACCTAAAACACAAAATTATATTTTCTTTAGTGAAAGCACCCAAAAATAAACAATCAAGAAATTGAAAATCCAAAGGAAAGATTATTATTTCACTCATGAAAATCCAAAAAAAAAACAACCAAAGAAACCTAAAACACAAAATTATATTTTCTTTAGTGAAAACACCCAAAAAATACTTCCAACTGCTTCACAACCTCCAGACAACTCAGACTGTTTCAAAGAACGTCCACAAAAAAATCCAAGACTCTAAAAGATAGGAAAACATGGAAAATCTATTTCCAAGAACTCATGCATTTCATTGCCTCAGCAACGCACATATGTACACAACCTAACCTTGAACAACACACATATGTACATGAACTGATACATTTAATTGCCTCAGCAACACACATATGTACGCAACCTAACCTTGAACAACACACATATGTACATGAAATAATGTAGAGAAATGAGCATATTTGAATCAAATTAATCAAAGATAACTAATAAAAGGCTAAGTTAAGTGTCAAATCCCAAAGCTACATGTCTAAAAATCTGACACAAAAGAATAAACATAAATCATAAAGGAAACCCCTAAGAGCTAAACTATTTAAGAAATATAAGAGTAACCAAAAATAATCTAAAGAAGAAACAATAAAAAAATTTGTTTTCTTCTCAAATTTAAGAATTTAACAACCTTATATAGCCAACAAGATTTTTTTAGGAAGAATCTCCCAAAAAAATCCAAAAAAAAGGCTTAATAAGGATGAAAAAAACAACTAGAAAAATAAGTTTTCAACATGAGTATGCCCCTTTTATCACTATAGGGAGCATATATAAGCTCATGTTCATGCCCTATCCTTCTATAGGGTGTGTATATATGCGCCCTCACCTTCTCTAGGGTGTTTATGCATGCACCATAGCCTTCTATAGGGCCCATATATGACCCAAAATTTCCAAAAACACTTAAGCAATTGTATGTTCCTAATCCCTCTAAAGGGTGTCTATGTACATGTTTTTATATTAAATATGAAGTGTATGTATGTTTCTTTCATCAAAGGATAGAGTGTATATACCCTAAGAACCCAAGAAAAACTTGGAGAACAACTTGGAGAACCCTAGGTCTAAATCCTGAAACTGAAGGCTAATCTTCTGAAAACGCTAATAGAAAAAGCCAAGAGAAAAAGAAAACCAAAAGTCCATAGAAAATAAAATGCAAGTCCCTAAATATAACCCAAAAAGGAATACCATCCCCATTATGGTCTCTAGTTCTGTTATAGGTAAATTCCCATATGGATATGGGTTAAATCCATTACACAAAAAGGGCCTTTTAAAAGAAAATTCAATCCCAAAAATCAGTTAAGCATAAAATAACTAACTAACTAATCCTTGAAAATAGAAATGGAGACTGGCCTTGCATCCTACGTTTGATGGCGATCCACCATTGAATATTTTCTCTAAAATTCCAATACTTTCTTTGATTACCTACACACATACAAAGAAAGATGTTGCAAGAAAGATATAGTTATTTGAATAACTAACATTGAAGAAAATGACAATTAAATCCAATTAGTATTCTAAATTACTAGAAATTAATTGAAACAATCATTCAATAACAACTTAGAATTGGATAGGAAAGAGATATCTTCATTAAATTAACAACATAAATAAGATTGTTATAACCTGCATATGTCAACGACATTTCTTTGGAACATGGATCTAGATTCCTCCACCCAAGCCACTGACTATAGGTAGTTCCTCCGACTCCAATGATAGAGTGGGCCCAAAGAAGAAAAATGGGATTTTTCTTGACCGGATATATATATATATATATATATATAAGGATAGAAAATTATTTTTCCAATTATGAGGGAATGAATCGATAGTAATGGAATAAGGGCTTGTATATGAGGCAGGAAATTGTCACCATTATGTTGCTTCAATTATTATTGATCTTGTCTTGTAGCCTTAGGATCATTTTATACTTTTTGTAAGTGTTTGGAGTGGCTATAAATAGTTGGATATGGGAAGTAAGGAACTGGGTGAACTTGTCAACCCCACCCAAAAATATGAAAAATATTATATTTTTAGACAAATTAAGGTGTACCACCTTGCAATCGAGTAACTCATGTATGTATGTGCCTTGCATGGTTGTCAATGTGCATATATGTCCAAAAATAATGGTTTTGATGAATTCAGAAGAGGAAAAGTGGATTAATGTATGCAATTAAGAAAGCGAAAGGCCAAGCATGTCAATAATGCATATGTGGTGGAAATTGATGTTCTAACAAAAATATTCTCTTCTTATCTCTTTATTTACTTGGTTTGCATTATTTGTGGTCTAAGTTTTGATTTCTTTTTTTGAAGGTAATGAATGAAAAATTTGTGAAATAAGGACTCTAGTGTTCTCAGTATATTATTCGGAAACATTGAGTCTATAATATTTTATTTTGGTCAATCTACCTCTATGTCATCTCGACTAGGCAGTTCAAATGGCTCAAAGTTTTCTTGGTGTCATTATATGTTGGATAAACTCTTGTGGTGATTTTTATATGGATATTTTCACTCAAGGTTACAACTTTGTGTGTGGTATTTGAAGCCTATTCATGTGTATGTTTAGAGTCTACTCCTTCGTTTCCAAGAGATTGATAGGTTTTTCAGTTCTAGTCCTTTCTTTGGCTTTCATGATAGGTGGTCACATTGTAGATATGGAGAACATGGATGTATTGAAGTTTAGAATAATAGCAAGGAGACAACATGAGTATATTCAAGGAAACATGACATCTTTGTTTTCAATAACAACTAAGGTGCATGAAAATGGGCACCATTGTGTGTCTCAACATGCCATCATCATGAACTTGATGGTAAATCAAAAGTAAAGGTTATATGTCATAGAGGCCAAATGTATCATGTTGTGAAACTTGGCTCTTAACCTTCACAAAGATGATCTCTCATCTACATCAAATAAAAAAGACCATGCATACTCTCTTCAATTTTAATTGAAGGATGTTGGGAGGAAAATTTTTGGGAATAGAATGATGAGAAGAAACAAAGTAGAGGGAAAAGGTGTAGGATCAATAAGGTCAAGAAGATAGAGGAAAGAAAATAATATGGTGGATGGGAAGGAACAACTAGCACAAAATATGAGAAAACCAGTAGATCATGACATGTATCTAGCTCATAACGAGTTGTCGCCAACCGAGCATGAGTGGTATCCAACTCATTATGAGCTAGAAAAAGAACCTAAGAAAAAATTATAAGTATGTAAAACATCCACGAAGTGGAGGTCATCGCTTCTTATGTATTTTTTGTTGCTTCTGGTTGTGTTCATGAGGTATAGGTAGAAAGAGAGATCCAAAGAGTAGATCAATGTAGATAAAGTACAATTCTAAAGAATATTGTATGTCAAGCCTCCATTCTAGCACAAAGTGCAATCAAGATACTCAAATATAATAAATAAGCCAATATTTTGTGGACGTATCCCGTAGGGGGGAGAACCACGGTAAATATGTGTATAATTTTGTTGTTGGAAGACCATTCCTATATGTACTATGTTAATTCTTGTATTTAATATGAATTAATGCTTATCACTCTTGATATTGTTGATAATCTAATGCACAATAGCCATAATTTTATGCTTAAGCATTAAACAACATGCATATAAACTTATATGCATATATAATGAAGTAAGGAGTTCAAATTGTTTAGTATCTAGTAAAAGAAGGGTTCATGTAGGTATGCCAGAGCGTGTTTCACATATCTCCCTCACCACTTCAAAATATCGATTCCTCAAGTCCCCATAAAGATACCTCAAGTGATACTTCACTTGATTGCAGGTGATGCCGAAAGGGGCGATGTCTGTAGGGATTTTTTGGAATAACTAACTTCAACCCAGGGTGTTGAAATTACCTACATGCATGCCAACAAACGATTCCATTGTCGGGACCCAGAATCTCTAAGTGAGGGAATGTTTTGGAGACCAATGAGGAAGGATATAACTGAATGGATGGAACAAAAGGAACAAGAATTTTCTCATAAGGAGAATAAAATCCCTTGGATAAAGAATAAGAAATGGATGCAAAGGCATGTGTACACAGACTTGCATGAGATCTTTTTCAGTGAATTTCCTAACCTTTTAGCAGAATGGTTTGAAATATTTCTAGAAAAGACTAGTATACATAGACCAAGTGCGCCAAATAACTGGACTCCTGAACTAGTTGGACGAGTCAATTTAATCGATAATAGAGCATCAAGCACAATTGATTTTTGGATAGATAGTATATTGGGAGGCTACGTAAAAAAAAATTCCATAGACTGTACCTAGGATTACAATTTTTAAAAAAGACACTTCTTTAAAATCCCTCAAGGAAGATTCATAAAGTCACTAGCGACATGAGTTAAAATGTTGTTATGTGATAAAGAAGTGATCATGATGGATTCAGATAGCTAAGGAACTTTGCAGACATGGAGGGGTTGGGTTTTTTTGACTAGGAGCTGATCTGAGGGTAGGTAAAATGGAAGAAGGAAGAGAAGACTAAGAATGCAAGAGAAAGAGGAATATATATTAGAAGGAGAAAATGAATTTGGAGTTATGCACAGTGGGAGAAGGTACAATAAGTTGAGAAATACAAATAAAGAGAGAGAGAAGCGCGATGAGTACCTAGAACATCATGCATATATCTATATCATATAAGTACAACATACAGAGGAATAAGAATAGGATATCTAGTTCAATCCAATTATAGAAGAACCAATAAGTTTGTCCCAAGTTGAGTTGTGGGTCAAAACCACAAACTCATGTGCATCACTTGAATCTAAGACAATGTTCAAATACCTTTCCAGAGAACTTGTAATTAGTAGAGGATGTCAGAGAATTAGTAACCAGAGAAATAGTAATAGTACAGTTAATTAGAATCCACCAGTATCACTAGGAAGGGGTCCTACACACAACAACATTCCAAGAGTACATAATACACTAATAATACCATATTTTAAAGGAATTGGATAAAAATACCCATTACAACATATTTACGTATGTGAAACCACATGGACTACAAAGAATTTCCACAATGATGGCACAAAGATCATGAGTTGGAAACAACCTTTAGAGGACATGCACTAGTTTTGTACATGACATTAAAGATTCAAGAAACCAAAGTTTGAGTCGTAGTACATTACTGAGCTAAAAAATAACAATCAAGTATAGGCTAAGTCAGTATGGGAGCTCAATCAGAGGTTCAAAGATGTGATGGGGAGGTTAACATTTCAAATACCTGATCAACAACATAGAGAGTGGTTCATTGTAGGATTGTTACCTAACATCCGCAGTCCCTTAATACAAAAAAAGGTTACGTTGCAATCTCAGGACCCTAAAATTTCTATGAATTTGGAAGCCTCTCCCATTAGAGAGAACAATAGAATGACACAAATACAAAACCAACTAGCCACACTAAAAATTCAATTGGAAAAAATAACAAAGGGGAAAGAGAAATGAGAACAGGTCTTGTGCACCAAATGTAGGAATGAAGGCCACCAGAAATATGAATGTCCAACCTTTTCATAGTACTTAGATTTTGGAGCACCAAACCTGCTATGAGGAGGAGGATACTGTGAGATACGAAATAAATGGGAACATAACCCCCATGAGTGTGAGTTATTGCAGAAATATCAGAGTACCCCAAGAAGCTTATTCTGTAGATTTTGAAAATTAGTGGGGCACTGAGACAAGGATTGTACTGCATTCAATTTAATGAGGGAGTGCATGAAAGACATGTACAAGATTCACGAGGAGAATTTTACGACATAAGGGGGGAGGAAGTATAATAATCAACAAGGATTTAATTAGGGAAACCAAGGAAGATTAGGTAGGGGTAAAGGTAGATAAAACTTTAGGATAGGAGTAAGGGGTCCCATAATATGTTATAATTGTAACCAACTAGGTCATTTAGTTCGCTATTTCCAAAATCCTTTCACAACATGCACTTACTATCAGGCATTAGAACATGTGACATAGGACTGTCCACAACAACTAGAAAAATGGTAGTCCACGGGTAATCAAAATGAGAACCTAAAAATTCAAAATATATTCATCAAGGTATGGGACAAAGGACCCAAAATAGCAGTCGTTACGCACAGAGGAACCAAAACAGGTATGGATGAAACCAATGTAAGGACACAAGATAAGTAGTGGGTAAGGAAATAAGAAGAACCTATACAATCATTTGAACCATAGGAAGAGAAAGATACCTATAAACAGGAAAGGAAAGAGCTCTTCAAACAAGACTTGGAATTTTCTACATCATCTATGCCACCAATGGGGGATATGTATACCACTGATGACCATATCATCACCAAAAGGTCAATGAAGAAGATAAGTACCTTAGGAAAATTTTTGAAGAGTTTCCTAGAGCTAGTTGAGGATGAAAATGCATTGCAGACATTGTGCTCTATGGTTGATCACTACGCTCAAGGGAAGATAGTCCCTACTGAAAGGAAAGTAATGAACCAACTATTGCACAAGAAAATAACCAATGGATAATTTATGTTCAGTGCATGGATTGGAGAATATGACCTAGACAATGTGATCTTAGATGTGGGCTACGATGTGAACATATTACCTAAACATACATGGGAAATGATGGGGAAACTCAAGTTAGTTTGGTCACCCATTCAATTGGTATTATAAAACCAGTACAAAATAGTACCTATTGGAAGATTAATAGGAATACCTATGAATATAGATGGAGTGCACGACATCAAAAAATTTGAAGTTATTGATATTGTGGAGGACATCCAACCATATCTAGTGTCAATGGGACTGGAATGGGCCTTCGATAACCAAGCCAATATCAATTTGAAAAGGAGAGAGATGATATTTGAAGTAGGATAACTAAAATTTAGTGTGCCACTAGATCCAAAAGAAGGAAGGAGGTACATCAAACCAACAAAGGGTGATGAAATTGATAACCTATACAACATGACCGTGAGGATGGGTGATTATGTTAACCCCACCGCAAAAGCTGCATTGATTTTGAGAAGCATCATTTCGTGCACATCAAACTCGGAAGAAGGTCTAGAAAATTGGTAGTAGAGGATGCATGATGTCTCAACATCACAATGCGCCTACATGAACAAACTGTTCTATTGGATTGGAATAGAATTATGCAGCCCACCTAAGTATGATATATTGAAATATATACAAAAAATTGTACATATATTTTAGGCACAAGTACCAGAGCAACAAAGGATACTAGAATTCGACATTGTATTGAAACCCACCCTAGCAAGATGATGGGAAACACACAAAGTAAACCTAGAATACTGGCAACAATGTATGAGACTAATCCATGTGAGATTCAATATTGATGAGGGAGACATGAAACAAAAGTATATTGGGGAAGGAAACCCAACATATCATGTTCTGCAGTGTGAAAAAGCATGGAAATTGATCCTAAGGAAAGAATGGACCCACAGGTTCATACATACCTTGGATACCATTCAAAAGTAATGGTACCTAAAACTGGATATGCACAAAGATACAATGGACTGGGAGTACATAAATCAATGATTCTAGGTAACATTTACCTTTAAGAATGAGTCTCCCCTAATAATTACAATGCCACAGGAGATTAAACAAAAAATCTTTGACGAAGAAGAGTAAATGTAAGTAATATCCATATGTAACTCACACAATTCCTCAATGACATTTCACCAGTTATTGGAATATTACAATGTGACACAGGAGGATTAGGATGATGAAGATCCTCTCAACATCCAAGTACCAAAAATAGAGGGGAAATGAACAGTAGAGGGCCCAGAGATGGAATCTGAATGAATGGTAGAGAGCCTAGAGTTGGAATCTACAAAATACATGCAGCCAGTCAAGACACGAAAATTTAATATTAGAACAAACTAAAATTGTAACTTTGCACAGATAGAAGATTAGTATGATGAGAAAATCATAGAAAATATAGCATATCTATTGTGCAAATATCAAGACTATTCCCCATGAACTTCTCAAAGATGAAAGGGATAGCAGGTGATCTAGGAGACATGAGGACCCCATTGAAAATAGGGGCTATAGTAGTGAAACAGAGACCCTAGAGAATGAAACCAAGATATAAATAAAAATTAAAAGAGGAAATAGACCGCATGCTAAAAGCAGGATTCATCGAACCAATCGAGGAATCAGAATGGATAATCCATGTAGTAGTGGAAGACAAGAAAACAAGGGGCATATGAATCTTCGTCAATTTCAGGAAACTAAATGATGCATGCTTGCATGATCCATTCCCAACACCATTCACAGATTAAGTACTTGAAAACGTAAGTGGACAAGAGGCCTATTCGTTTGCACATGGTTTCTCAGGTTACCATCAGATAATAATTGTGTAGGAAGATAGATAGAATACTAAATTCATGACAGAATGGGGAAGCTTTCAATACCCAATGATGTCATTTGGATTAAAGAACACAACTATCGTATTTTCAAGAGTAGTGTTTGTAGTATTTAGAGAATTTATTCATATGTTTCTTGAAGTGTACTTGGATGATTGGATATTATTTAGCTTGCTAAGGGATCACATTGAATTGATAAGATTGATGTTGGATAAGTGTCAACAACATCAGATATCCTTGAATCCAAATAATTTCATTTTTTTCACACAATTCAGAATATTATTTGGACACGTGGTATGCAAACAAGGATTGAGAGTTGATCCTGCAAAGATTTCATTTATTCTGTATTTACAACCACCCACATTAGTCAAACAACTGTGCATGACCTTGGGCCACACAAGTTATTACAATAAATTCATCAAAGGATACACAAATATTAGGACACCAATGGAAAAACTACTAAACAAAAGAGGCTAGTTCTAGTGGAAAGACGACTATTAGAAAGGATTGGACACACTGAAACAAAAGTTAGTAACTACGTTGATCTTAATTTTCCTAGACTGGAACAAATACTTTCATGTACATGTAGACATTTCATCAATAACATTAGGCACGTGCAATCTTGTCACAACCAAGGGAGGGAGATATCGATCACCCAATCGCGTTTGCAAGTAGGAAACTATCAACAATGGAGAAACATTATACCACAACAAAACATGAGGGGATGGATATGGTCTATGCTCCATTATACCACAACATAACATTGATGATTCATCAAGGGACACACTTCATCAATAATACCATAGAAAATTTGACTGAAGAATTCTAAATTCACCATCAGAAGAGTACAACGTAACACCCACAAGGAAATAACACAGTGGAAGCATTCCACAAATTCTTAGAGAATGCACTAACAAAAATATGCAATGTGGAAAGAGATGACTGGGAATTAAAAATCCATGTGGTGTTATGGGAATATAGGAAAACTAGAAAGAATTTGATAGGGAAAACACCTTTCAGGTTGGTATACAGATAGGAATAAATCATGCCTATGGATTTCATTATACCGAGCTGACACATCACAACTATTACATATCTTTCAGGTTTGGGTGCAATACAGGAATGATTCTCACAACTGGTACAACTTGAGGAGGATCGATTTGTCACATGGTTTCACCAACATATTCAAAAGAAAAGGGAAAAATCATGGCATGACATACACATTAAGTCAAAAAAATTCCAAGTAGCCAACTGGGTACTCCTATATGATAATAATTGTATGCAACACCCAGGGAAGTTTCATATGCATTGGTCAGGACCATATGTGATCGAGGAGGTGACAGACATAGGTGTTGTGCAGTTGGAAACCCTTAATAGAGAAGCACTGAAATGAAGGTTGAAAAAAATTTGGCTAAAAATATACCAAGAGGTTTGACAACCTATGCAATAGGAAGAATCACACAAGAAGAAAAAAAAAGATGAGGTTGAAGCAAAGGCCGACAAATCCTTGAAGGAGAAGGAGGAATTCGAACATATGGTGCAAAAATTCAATGCATCAATACAAAAACTATATAAGGAGGTCCCAGAAGTACTAATGGTGTTAGATGCCATAGTAGAGGTGTAAGATCCCTAGCCCCCTATTGGGCAATGCCACATCCAAATTTTGACCTCCGATACCATTTAATTAAATAGAAATGCTCTGCACATGAACAAAGTTATGCGAATTAACAATAATAACAACACACAACAACAATAATTCATACAAAGAATTAATAACATAGATTCTATAAAAGAAAACTCATAATTACATAGACAGTAATTAAAAAGTAACACATAAGAGACAATTATCTCATGATATAAACACCAACTACGTGCATACCTTCCACGTTTCTCCCATCCATAGAAAACACTTCTCATAATATTAGCAGTGGTCACCCTCGAGCTAGGGATAAACTCTACCATGGAATAAGAAATCCTAAGCTGGTCTAAGGTCTGATAATTTTCATAATTTCTCAGTCTAAGGTGCCCAACTATTGAAACCATCCTACAGTCTATCATTCCCAACATGCCTGTGCCACCCCAAGAAGTGTGCCCCTTCTCTTCTCAACAATAATTTGGCTACCCCACTTCCCTTATGGGGCTTCAACAATCGAACAAACATGAATTCTCAAGGCCTTTTAGTTATTTCCTATCACAATAGGGAACAATTCTGAGTATTTTCTCACCCAAAGAAACTAATCACAGGATTGAAAACCCCCTTCTTCGACCATGGGACTAAAAACCCACCTCTTAAACCTGAAACAAAACTAGGTACAAGCACAAATGGTAGCCTTCATCAGTGGATGGCAAGAATCCCTAATGAATGATGAATCCGCCCAAAATACACTGAGTCTCTCTCTTATATATACATGTTCCTTTTATGACACATGGCACTCAAGGAACTCCCTTGTCCCCCACTTTATAAACTTAGGATATATTCATATCCATACTTTATACTTTAAGGAATATTTATATAATATTCATTTGGGATTAGGCCCCCCTTTCTTAGCCCCTTTTCCCTAACTAGTGGAGTTTATCCCCCCATACTCTTTTACATGGTTGGTCTACATCATTGATGTGTTTTCATTAATATTTACATGTGATTTCATATTACAATGATGGCTCAATTTCAATTTAACATCTGGCTCTCCATCCTAATAACCACATAGGCACTCTGGCCTCAAAATACATATACTCAAAGGCACTCTAACCCCCAAACCACACACCTACTACATTGTACACAAACTCGAGATGGTGTGCACCCTTAATTTAGTGGGAAATCCTCACACACTCACACAGGTGTGTGATAAATTATAAAATGTGTGCACTTCTTTGATATGATATTCTCGCACATAGACTCAATGTGCGTAGAACCAAACCAAATACCTTGTACCATCATCTCACCAGCGTATATGTATAATTAGATTTACATTTATATGAACAATTAGGGTTTGGCCTAGGGGTATTACATTCACCTTCCCCTTATTTATGCACTGTCCTCAGTGCATTGTATACATGTACATTCAAAATTATTCAAAAATCTCCATGCCTTTTCTAATGAATTTTTTTATTCACCCAGTGCTCTACTTTCAAGAACCAATTCACGTATTATACTATAGCTGGAATTTGCTTTCTCTGTTCGATAGAGTTGCTTCAGTTAAGAATTCAACTTATTGTTTCATTTGACACACCCTCATGATTACAACTACCATTCCATAACCATCCTTGAGTTTCCTCTTCTTTGTTGCACTCACCCTTCCAAGATCAGGTATCCCTTCACTGCTACACATTCCCTCAATGATCAATCTTGTCAAGGATTTCACACACAAGGAGAGTTCTAACGCATTACCAAAACCCCACCAAGGTTCTACATTTATAGACTACAATGTCTCCAACAATACTTGTTCTTTCAAAGACTTCCAACTTTAATAAATATTATCTCATCTGTATCAAAGACATACAATCACTATGGGAGAATATTATAAAAATCTCAATAGAAATTCAAATTTATTTCATAAGGAAATTCAACTTTTCCCCAAGTATGGGATTCCTCTCATAATTTTCTTGGATGTTGCAACAACAAGATTTAGTCTTTCTTATGGATTTCAGAAGTGCCAAATTTAAGACCACCTTTCCTACCATCTACTCATCTTTCATTCATCCAACAAATGATTAGTATTTCATATACCATAACATTCTATTGTAATACTTACATGGATGCACAAGTATCTACACTTAACAATTAAAGAACAACTAGAAATAGTTTATTAAATAGAATGAAAATGATCATTCTCTATGTATGCATGTTCACAATTAATATTTTCATATTTTTTTTTCAACAACGTTAATTTCATTACTCTATTTTTTGAACATAAGAATTCTTGTAGTCAATGCCCATGTAACAACTTGAATTCTAATTTTATTGTTGTAATGTCTAATAGTCCTTGAAATGTCCTCAAATCCATGAGTGAGTAATAATTGTAACATTTTAGTTGTTAGCATATTGATTTTCATTAGATAACATATATGCATTCATTCACAAAAATGCATTCCACATTGCATTCAAGCCTAACAATTGTATCATGTACAAGTGAAACTCTACCACTTACACACTTTCATGATTTATTCATGCCTACTGTTCAATGCACTCTTGCATTGGCTTCAAAATTCTCTATATCTAAGTAATGTATCTCACCATTGGTAAATTGGAATGTCTAGCCAATTCTTTGACACATTTTCCATACACTTCCTATTGCTTTCTCTATTACTTGGATGCATTTCTTTTCAAGCTCAACACTACCCAACAATATAATTTTGTGGGGTTCAATAGTGTTAGAAAAAATGTTGCAGTCCAACATTATTTAGAAGTAGGAAGTTCAGTGGATATTTTTGTGGTAAACAACCTTTCCATAACCAACCATGTCATGGTATCATACATCACTATATTTATTGACATCCATTCCTATAATAGGTTCATACCCTTTATTTATTTGGTTATTGATGCAGGAGCATCTCTCCACGTCAGCCAACTAGCTAGCCAGCCACGCCAAGCGTATGCATTCAAAGCTAAAGAGAGAGGCGCAGCCTCATT
>CBVK0102158713.1:0-11128 GCA_900067695.1 Picea abies
TTGTCTAAGGGAGGGGATCAGTTACGTGAGCTTCTTGGGGAAGGCCAGGAAGTTCTTGATTTTCCCACAAAGTAACTTAAACCCGCCTCTAGTCTGATGGGGGGCTTGGTCATTGGCTTGTTCACTCCTTCACTTCTGCATTCCCACCATTCTATCCCTCGTGCAATTTCATGCATGCACCTACATGCATCCACTTACATGTTCATTGATCCATCCATCATTTGCGTCTTGGCTTGGGAAAGGGAACCAAACTGCCGAAGAATTAGCCACGGGATAGTTGGTTGTAGTGGTCGCTGGAGTGATCCATCCGCGACTTGAGGCCCGTATGTCTGAGATGCATCGGCCTGTGTCCAGCGTTGCTCACAGCTAGGAGTCCTGAGAGTTCCAGCATCAAAATTTTGGACCAGTTGCGTTGGAGCCCGAATTAAGGAGAAGGACTGCCTGAGGGACTGCGTGGCAGAGAAGGGTGGAGGTCCTTTCTCTCGGGTGGTGCAAGCTGGGTAGAAGAGAGCTACGTACTTGGATTGTTGTGAGAGATGGGAATCCTGTGAGAGCTTGGGTGTTGACTGGTTTGGGAAGCCAAGTAACACTCTAGAATTGTCCTTGTGGATTGATAGCCCTGGCTCAGGGGTGACGATGTTGTTGAGATTTGGAACAGTAGTGTCTACGGTTGGGTGGAACTTCCTTGGTTTGCATCTAGTTGGTGTCATCTTTCATAAAGATAAGTGCTCTCTGTTATGGTATCATTTACATGTATATGAATGTATTTCTGTTGTGTATATTTAATTATCATTTAATTGAATCTTTAGACTATGCATGCTTGTTGGATATTATTGTGCATGTCATTAAAGTCTTTTCTTTTATGCATCCTTAATTTTTAAAAGTTATATGTAAGAGAAACAAGTCCAAGGGCAGGCTTGAAGGTAGCATTCCCCGACCTATGGGTGGCTGGGTATATTACAACTCCAGCTTGCTCAGAAAGGATCAAATATACCTCATCAAAGGCTGAAGGCACCCCACCTGCAGTGGAGAATTTCCTTTGACCCAATCAATTGTTATCTGAGAGTTTCCCAACACTTGCATCTTCCTCAAATTTAACATGTCGACCAGAAAAAGTAAATCCCATAGCGTTGAAAGTTATGGTTTCATGTTTATCCCATTATCATGTGCATACCTTATTTTGAAATAATATGTACCAGATATGTACAAAACTACTCCAACTCCACAGCATGTTGAGTATCCCTAACTATCCCCATTGAAGAAACCACATGAAACCCCTTCTACTAACGTCGACATTAAGGGATTTTTGAATTTATGAGCTTTGATCTCTGACCTGAACTAAACATAGAGCTTGATGATCAAACCAACCATTGTCTATGTTGTTATAAAAAAATATTCAAAGACTAAAACATTCATGGACCACCATAAACAATAAACTAAGAATAAATTTAGGGACAAGAACTCTTTAATCTTGAGATCCTCCTTCCATGACTTGACCCAAATTGCCAAGTTGCCACCGAAAACGCGAGAGAAAATTTTTAATTCCTTTGATAAGCCCCCCAAACCTACTCAGCATATGGACACAAAACAAATAGATGTTGAACTAATTCTATATTTTCCTTTCATAATGAGAACCTATTGGGTCCGATCCACCCTCTTTTCAACCCATTATCCCATGTCAAGATCTTATTTTCCAACACCATCCATAACCGTATCTTTGTTTTATTTGGCGCATTGACATACCATACAAAATTCCACCTCCATTTATTTTCCCCATCAAAGGATTCCTCTACTAGCGCCTCGTATCCCAACTTCACTATGAAAATTCCATTATTTTCATTCCTTGACCAATATAGTGAATTCTCGTCATCCTCATGTAGAGTAATAAACTTAAAATTTAGAAGTTTTATGTATCCCTCCCATTTCTCTGTATTCTCACCTTCAAACTCTAATAGATTAGCCGAATTCCACACACTTCTACCAATGTTTTCTATATCCCCAATCATAGCATCCCTCAAGGTGAAAATGCCCTTGTTATGCAAAGCATTCACCAAATTTTTAGAGATATTGAATCCCTCACCTGAATTGACCCAGGGATCTTCATGGATCTTGATACTTTTACTATTCCTCACATTCCAGAATAACCAATCACCTTTCAATGGGTAAGCTTCGACCATATCCTTCCAACATATCGAGCTATTGATTGTTGATTTCCTTGGCAATCTGATCCAATCTACAATTAACAAACTTGTAAAGTACTTTGATGACATTACTATGTGCCATAACATTTTGTTATGGATCAATATCCATAAAAAATTTGTTGCAAGGAGCCTGTTAAACCAATAAATGTTTTTAATTCCCCAACCACCAATCTCCTTTGGCATTGTTATCCTTGATCATTTTACCAGTGGTACTCCACCTTGATCCTTATTCCCGGACCACAGAAAATGGAAACATAATTTTCTGGTCTTGGTAAGGATACCTTTTGGTATCTTGGGAATTGAGGCCCCATACACAAGAATGCTACTCAAAACTGAGTTCAGAAGAATTAGTCTCCCTCCTCTTGATAACCATCTATGCATCTAGAAATATATCCTCGCTTGAATTTTTTTGTACAACTATAACCAATCCTTAAAATGATAACCATTGGGATTGAGCACAAAACCTAAATAGTTCAGGCCTTCATCTATATTTTTTCTCACAAATGGTAGTAAAACATCCAATTGTTCTAAAATGTCCTCATGTATTCCATTAACAAGAAAAATTGACTTTCCATGTTGACTTACATCCTTGTTGATACACAAAAAATATCCAGAATTCCTTTCAATGCTTGAAATTATGAAACAAACCCTGCACCAAAAATAATCACATCATCAATGAAAATTAAATGGGTTAATATCTCTAAATATGTGATTTTTAGTCCTTTTAGTAGACCATTCCTTTGGGAATTTTTTAAAAGCAGACTCATCCCGTTGGCAATGATTAGGAAAAGGAAAGGTGACAAAGGGAATCCTTGGTGCAACCCTCGATAAGAGAGAAATAATTGGGGCGGGGAACCATTTATAAGGACAAAAAATGATGATGACTCAATGCAGTCCATTATGCAATTCACCAAATTCGTATTCATTCCCATTTGAATCAAGGCTCTCCTAACAAAGGTCCAGCTCACCTTTTCATAGGCTTTAGACAGATCAAGCGTCATAACAATTGATGCGATATTTTTTAACTTAATGGAATGGAGAATTTCTTGGGTTAAAGAGACGACATCATGAATTTGCTTCTTAAATAAAAAACCATATTGCCCCTTAGAAATGATTTCACTAAATATAGGTTTTAGCTTGTTGGATATGGATTTGGCTATGAGATTGTAGATCAAATTGCAGTAGGATATGGGTCTAAAGACTTCAAAGGAAGATGGGTCTTTTTTCTTTGAAATAAGGGCTAGGAAAGTTGAATTAAAGGACCCCCAAAAAAATTTCAACCTTTGATATTTGTGACCAAATTTTAGTAGATCGGATTTGAACAGATCATAAAAACCTAAGAAAAATTCAACCATGAGGCCATCGGGACCTGGACTCTTAAATTTTTGGAAAGAGAACAAGTTTGATAGGATTTCCTTTTCTAATATCTCAGATTGTAATGACTCCTCCATTTCATTCGTGAAGGATTTTGGAAAGAGATTGATGACTTTTATTATTTCAGAATTAGAGCACCCAGTTAGCTCCTTGAATAAACTAGAGGAAAAACATTTTCCATATTCGGATATGTCTCCTATGGATGACACTAAACGACCATCCTGATATTTGATTTCCCATACAGAGTTAATTAACTTCCAAAAACTTCCAAATTTATGAAAAATAATCATGTTATTGTCCCCTTCTCATATTCAAACTACTATGCTCTTTTGTCTCCATTTTTTTTCCTTTGTTGTCAACAAATTTTTTTTTTTTCATTAGAGCCCCTAATTCAATCTCTTCTTCACTTGATAGAGTGCCTACTTGATGGTCTATTAGTATAAATCCTATCTTCACTTTCACATCCTGAACAGACACTAAGGATTTCATTATGAAAAATTTGGCCCAAGCAGAAGTGACCTTTTTTTTATTTTGCTAATGTTGACAATAAATTGGTGCATGAAACAAGAACCTGATTCTTATACCAATGGACACCAAGCTTCATAAGAAAATTTTTATAGTCCTCCTCATTATTCCAATCTTATTTGAACTTCATCAGGGAGGGAGGTCGAGGCCCGGTTTTGGCTACTTTCAGAACTATGGGCATATGATCAAAGATTCATCCTACCTCCACCTGAGATTTGAAGGACCAATGATTATCAATCAAACCCTCTAGTAAAACAAATCTATCAAGTCTTTTGGCTACTATATCCCTCCCTTTTCTCCCATTTCTCCAATTTTGGGGCAGTTTAGGGGGTGCCAAATCAAATAAATGGTGTTTTTCCAAACAGTGAGAGAAAAAAATTTCATGTGGGTATTGATGGGGGTTATCCTGCCAAAATTCCTTTAAAGAGAGGGTGAAATTTATATCCCCTCCTATGATAATGTATGAAGATTTAAAAATTCTTGGCCCACTCAACCCTTCCCAAAAAGAGCATCTATTAGAATACGAACCATACACATTTAACAACTTTAAAGAACAATTTAACAAACTATCCATTAACTACACCATAATGCAGGAGGGAAATGTTGAAGTTGATGATGCCCTTAAACGTAGGCTCCATGATGAAAGAAAACCTCTGGAGAGGCCCATAGAGTATTGATAACAAAATACCAATCCTTTAACCAAGTATTAAACATCTCCATTGCTTTTGCATCGCTACACATCGTCTCTTGATTCATGATAACATTTGGTTTGCATGACTAAACAAGTTGTTTGAGGGAAAGAATTTTTGGGGCTCCCCCAATCCCTCGAGCGTTAAAGGAAAGCACAATCATTTGGTTAACCTTTCTTGAGCTTTCCCTGCTCTAAGGGCCTGAACTATGGTTGATTTCTTTTCTTTTTAATCTCTTTTTCACCTTGGATTTGCACCAAGGATATTAGGATTCCTCCTAATGTGGCCTCCAAAACCTTTATCCAAGGTTATACCCCCCACATAAACCTCCCCTGGCCACTTCTTAACTTTTGAATGCAAGAGGTAATCAAACTTTATAGAAGGTTTGGAACTGGAACAAGGAGAGGATGATACTAATTGAAAGGGAGACCTTGGAACTGCCTCGGGAAGGGACGAGAACTCCCTTCGTTGGGAGAAGGAAAAGGGCAACAACCCATCATCGAATCAACTAGAATTTATTAAAAGACTCTCTTTCCCTGACCTAGATGGAATATTTTCTAACGAAACCTTTGTGACAGGGACGTGAGAGATGGAACCTAGTACCACAGGAGGATCCAAAGAAACTTCTAAATAATGAGACAAAATCGAACCTCCGAGACATAGATTATTACCAGGGAGACCATCATGATGAAACTTTGGGGAAAATACACATGGAGACTCGAACCGAGCATGCTTAGGTCCATTTTTCGCCTCGTCTTCCATGTATGCCAGCTTTTCCTTCTCAGACTCTTCTGCAGCCTACTTTATTTTCCAAATTGTGGTAAATGGAGGGAAATGAGAAGGAGGTCGCCTACATTGAGCTTGTAGGTGGCCAACTTCATGGCACCCAAAACACCTAAATGAAATGCACCATTAATCTATCTTTTGTCTCCATGAGAAGAATCCCCAAATAAGTTTAATCTCATTTAAGAGACTATCTCTCATATCAACCTCTATCTGAACCCAAGCCCACTTCTAATATGTCTTTGTCTCCCATCCTGACTTGCAGCTGATAAATTATCCAATTTTATTCTCAATTGCTATAAGTACCTCTTCTTTCCAAAATACCAGAGGGAGATTTGATAGTATCGCCCAAAACTTCAACGATGACAGGACATCCCGAGTTGGATCAAATGAAATCACTCACTCCTTTAATATGAGACATGATAGCCCCTAAACCCATACTAAACTAAAAACCTTCATTAAATCCTTATGGTTCTGAAAGATGAAAAAAATCTAGTCATGTGCAAGGGTATTGTAAATTGGGAAATATCCCAGAATCCCCTTCCAGTTTTCCTCCAACCACAATTTTAGGGTCGGTGGAGATCACTCACTCCTTTAATACGAGACATGATAGCCCCTAAACCCATACTAAACTAAAAACCTTCATTAAATCCTTATGGTTCTGAAAGATGAAAAAAATCTAGTCATGTGCAAGGGTATTGTAAATTGGGAAATATCCCAGAATCCCCTTCCAGTTTTCCTCCAACCACAATTTTAGGGTCGGTGGAGAGACAATTTTATCATATAAATTCCCCTTGGTCATCCTCCCTAGCAAATTTGGGATGGCCCCAATCTCAACGTCCTATCCCACCACCATTTTCCACTTCTCCTTATTCACCTTCCAACACTTCGCCTTCCTGACTTTATGCAATGTGGCTCTTTCCTTCATTGATAATGACTGTGAAATAGAGTTGGGCTTTGACACCTTCGAAGAAGAGATCTATACATGAAAGGGTGATGAATGGGAGCCAACATGCAAACCCTCCAAACCCAAAGGAAAACTTGGATTTTGTGAATCGCATTCCAATGTGGCCCTCGAAACCCCCCCACCAACCCAAATTGAAAGCAAACATGTCCTTGGAAAAGTTTTCTCGGAATCTCACACCAATAGAAAATCTGACGATCTAAGCTCTAACATGTCAATTGACCGCTTCAACTTCTGCAATATGATGAAATCCTAATTGGATGGAAATATATATTTCGAACCCATAACCTATGCATCATATTCGACTTCGTCACTCTCCATTATAGATCAGTACATATAATTTATACTCACGGATTGTACCCTTGCTCAGGTATACTTGGATTCCTCTTTCTTATCGTGGCCCCATCTAGATCTTGGCTCCTCAAGCCCTTTGTTATTCTACTTCATGTGACCTACATCGACCCTACACCCAACACCCCTACCAGACCCTAACTTTGCTTATTGTAAACCCTTGAAACCGCGTGAATCTGCCATTGGAGATACAGGGCCTCAAACCTCCTTGTTATGACCGCACTCTGCTAGGGTTTTCCCTATATTTACCTCTAAGAAAGATCATATTTATTTATACCACTTTGAAAGGATCATTTATCTCATGAGTGTAATATTATCTCGACTCCAAGGTTTGGTCACTAAGGATGAGTCTCCTAGACAAAGACATGTTTCAAGGATAAAAAGAAGGGGCTTAGACCCTAAATACCAAGAGTGGTTTAGAGTCTAATTTAGTGGTTTGTTGAATAAGGGTTAGTTCTCCTTCCCAAAACATGCTTCAAGGGAAATTCTAGGGTCTTGGACATTAAACGAGCTATTTCTACAGTGCCCAGACCATGAATGGGTGAACAAATATCGAGACATGCCCTTTGGAGGGTATCTTTATCACATGTGTGGGATATACGCCACTTCTATACATTTGTGGGATATAGGTCACTTGCATACTGTTTATCTTTGGCACTTCCATACTTCATATAATAGGCATACAAATTCATAATTGGGAAAATGAGGGTTCATTGAAAAACTCATTCCTAGAAATACACATTATAGCCACTAGGTTTTTTCAAAGTCATCACAATCCACTCTACATTTTGTGCAATACCTGGCTCACACAAAGCTTTCCTAGTGACTGACGAAAGGGGTCAATGTTGAATTTTTTGCAAATTATGCTTACATTTGAAGAAATATGACTTGATCATCATGGACATGTACTTTGTTGATATGGGAGGATTTTAGAATTCAAAAATAAGTTTGGGATTGCCTCCTCAAATACCAAAAAGATAAGGAGCTCAAAACAAGCCAAACATGGTTGGATTGAATCTAATTGTGTGTCGAAAAGGACCTATTGGGCACTTTGGCCTTGATGGTTACCATTAATGGTTGAAATGATTTACCTATCAATTCAAACTTTATGTTATTTGGTTGAAGGAGAGGGCACTTACTTACTATCAAGGTTTTATTTGTCAATATACGCATAATTATTTTTAGCTTTATAGGTGACGGGAAGATTTAAAAATCAAATCAAATTATAGAATGACAAAAGGGAGTGAAAATAAGCTACAATGTGAAGGGTTTGTAGGATTTGTAAGATTTTTGGCTACCTTATTGGAGAACACAACACTGATGTGATGATGAAAGTGGAAAAATATGTGGAAACCATGCATGTAGGTGTTATATCTAAGATATTTACACTAAGGTTGCAAATTCGATATCCAATCAACCATTGTTATCCTATTTTATTTCATGGTTGAGAAGGCTCCATTCACAATTTGGAAGGCCCTATTATTCTAGGAGGGAATCTATTTTAACCAACCTATTTTTCCAAGCATCCAAAAATACTAGTTGACAAAGGTGTTAAAGTTTGATTGTTCTTTTAAGCTCTAATATCTATGAATATGATACTTTCAAAGGGTATCCCTAGTAGATGTAGGTATTTTGGAAATGTTGAATTGTATTATACAATGGTTGTAATCCCTTTATCATTTTTTTACTTGTATCATAATTTATGTATTGCTACCATTTTTTTCATGAAAGGAAAAAATTATCTTTTGTGTTTACAAGTCTATAACCTTAATGAATATCGTACCTTTCAATAATAGACGATGTTGATTGGAAAAGGTTTTTCATTTATTCAATATATTAATCGTGGTTGACAACTAATTTTGCATCATATTTTCATCTACTAATTTTGCACCATATTTAACAAATCATACAAGTAGAGGTGGAGATGGATCTCAATGTGCATTGGATCAACTTTATAATTATAAGGCTACATTTAATGAAACAATTGTATTAATGTTTCCTTCCCCATTATTTCATGATGTGTTCTACATTTATATATGTGTCATATGTTGTAATCTCCATGGTTAGAACATTTCAATAGAAATTACATTAATTTGTAGTTTTACATATTTTGTTAAGTTGCTAACCACATCTCTCTCCTAGTCAACCAAAAGCAAAGGATGGTGGTGGGGTGAAGAAGGATGGTAGAGAAAATAAAAATGGAGGAGGGGATGATGATAAGAATGGTGATGGAAATTTTGAAAGAGTCATCAAGATGATCCATATGGGATAAGAAATCGGCTCGCTAGGTTTATCTATGCACCCAAGAACTCAGCCCTGAACTCATCCATGGCGTCCATCGTAGGAGGGGGCGCCTCCCCCTCCTATAAAAACATCATTGTCGGGAGAAGTCACTCTCCCCACCACCCGAAGCATTCTCATACTCCAAAAGCCATTGAAATCCCTTGCCCAATGGAATAATAAAATCTAGTAGACGAACCCCCCTCAGTGGATTCACAACCATAGAACCAATATACCACTACCGTCCTTCTGACGCATTGATCTACAACCTACATTCCTCAAATAGGTGAAATTCCGCAATATGAGATGCAATCTGACAAGCTCTGCCAAATGATCCAATACATGCAAGATCACACAATCATTTGCAAGTTCATGGGCCTCTGGCCATCAGAAAGAGCCTTGCTCTAGTGGATAAAAACCTAATGGAAGTCCAAAGGATATGTGGAGTTAAAATTTGGATCGAAAGGTATCTTAACAAAAATATTTAGCTAGGTAGAAAATTGGGAGAGGATCTTCCAGAACACCCCCTACTTCTTCAATTCCACCAACCTGTCCCTACGCCTATGAATGAAAAATTTCAGATATTCTAGGGAAGACTTCTCTGTTTCCCTAGTCTGGATTTGCTTCTACTCTCTCCCTCGGGAATACTGGGATCTGGAGATTTTGGAAGGCATTGGTAATGCGTTGGGTACATTTTTCTGGATAATCAATGCAACTCAAAGGCCACTATACCTCGTATGCACAAATATGTGTTTACCTCAATGTATTGAAGGCCTTACCGACATCAATTTTCCTAAGATACCATGATATGAATTGGATCCATAAGATAGACTACGAGCACATCCCATTTTGATTTCACAAATTCCATGCACATGACCATATATTCATGGATTTCCCTCTAAATAAAGCACATGAAAAAAAAATGTAGCTAGCCAAATATGAAGAAGGCTTCAAAAAAGTCCCAACCAAGAGGAAAATCTTTCGGAAGCCTCCCAATCAACCAAACCCAAAAGGACCATGTACTAGGAACAACTTCGAAATATTAGCGACCACATCAGGCCAAACTATAAAATATTTGAATGAGGGGCAACCACCATCAGTATCATAGGAAGAAGGGAAAAAGGCAGATCTGGAAGCCCTCATCCCACAAAACAAGGAAAAGGTATCCACCAATAAATATCTAATAAACATAGACGAAGATGAAGATATGGCCCCAACTAAGGCGGGCAAGGATGATCTAGAAGACGTAGATGAAATAGAACTGGGAAAATTAGATCTATAAATCATAGCAACTGCATGTGAGAGACAAGAAGCCAATTCTATCCTGGAGAAGTAGATACAACTATTAAAAAGTGCCCTCCTCAAATCGAAATCTCAGGACAAAGCAGCTACATCAAAAAAAAGGTAATAATTGCACCTCCTCTTCCTTGGGTATCAAGAATTTCGCTGCAAAAGAGGCCTCCAAATCCACAAAAGAAGAAAAGAAAAGAGGGCATTGATCCAATAAGAAGTGTCTATAGGAATTAGGGGAATTCCTAGTCAATTTGGGTTGGATCAAGCTCATGAAGGAAAAATTCTCTCCTAATCCCCACCCATCTCAATGAAAATAACCTCCTGGAACATTTGCAACCTCAATGACCTGAGAAAACAAAGAGCCTTGAATGTCGTAATTCTAGAACAAAATCCATCCATTATGATGCTTCAGGAAACAATGCCAATCTGAAATCCTTCAAAGGATACCCACCAAATGTTGGCCTGGTTGTCAATCTATTTCCATTGACACAAACGGAGCCTCAAGGGGGCTCGTGTTTCTATGGAATCCTTATAAAATTATCCTCACCCACTTCTTTACCACCTGAAGATTGTTATCAGCTAAATTCCAATTGATAGGCTTAAATCAATGTGGATTTATCACCAATGTCTATGGCCCTTAGGAAATACCAGACAAACTTTCCTTTCTC
>CBVK0102158716.1:0-11871 GCA_900067695.1 Picea abies
CAATCAATGAAAACACACCCAAACTCAAGCCAAAAACCTGGAAGATGTCATGGTCACCTCCAGAAAGCCCTCTCCAAGATGATGCCAAACCACAAGATGAAGCTCAAGTGAAGATCTTGGATGGATACTCCTCTTTCTCTAGCTAGGGTGGATATTGAACCACCGAAACCAAGCCACAATGGAAGGGTTTTGACAAAACCCCAACGAAAACCTTGCCTCACAAGAGCACTCCAAAGAGATCAATCCAAAACATAATGCCAAAGTGAAGCGCTACCCCTCATTTTATTCTTCCTCCATGCCCTTCTACTTTCCCTTTTTGACTAAATCAACATGACCCTTATTCCCCTTTTTAATTTTCACTTAAAGATTGAAGTCACGTTTACTAATGTCTAAGTGACAATTGATCTAAAAGTTACTTTTTTACCTTTTTACTTAATGTCACTTTAGAAATATAACATATCCTAGCTAAGTGACATTAAATAAACCCCTTGACTCCCTTTTTCTTCACTAAGAAGCCTCGAAAGTCATCTCCAACTGCAGAACAAGGGAACCCAAAAATGGGGACATTACAAACTTGTTGGGGATAGCCGCGGGGATCTCTAGGCTCCCCAGGAAAATCCATTTCCGATTCACACTCGGTTCAAAGAGGACCCTCCTCTCTCTGTGTTTGGGTTCAGAAGCTCAACACATTCGCAATGGGCCTAGAGCTCGTCTCATTCGAGAAAGGTCTGGAGTGCTAGACCTTGGTAGTTCGATTTGCAGGTGAGCATAGATGAGGGTCTATGAACAAGGGTAAGTTGAGGATCAAGGGTAGTGGGTCGTGGCCTGTCTCTCTGGAACAAGGGGCTTGGGCCTATTGAAGTTTTAAAATGGCTAAAGGAGAGAGCAGAGGCGACAAGGCAAGGGATGACAAAGGAAAGGGAGCGATGAAGGATGCCTCGTCCTCTCGCCCGTGAGCTTTCACCAAAGCAGAAATTGAAGCCTAGGAGGCTCATAATAGATTCCTGGAAAACTGCTCGGAGGAAGCTCAGCAGGAGGTTGACCAGGTGGGGGAAATGGTGAAGCTCAAGCGAAAGCAGACCTTGGATGAGGAAATATGGGAGGAAGTCAAGGGATGGTTGAACAACCCCCTATATTCCCGCACTCGAGATACCAAGTTCTTCAAGACCATAGCAGTTTACTGGCATGTAAAAGCAATGGTGGCTCAGGCACTGGAAAAATGCATGGCTAACCAGAAAGAGATCCTGCATACTATTCAGATTTTTCAAGGTAAATTTGAGCTCGTTTGCCAGTCTGCATATGGGATCAAGTTCAAGGTTTCCAAAGCATCCAGCGACCCAGGATCAAGCAAGCAGAATGTGCGAGACCCGGCCTCGGCTGGAACTCGTGATCGCCCAATTACTCTGGATAATGACTGCCTGCCTGTTCAGAACCAGAATGCAGATGAAGAGGTCGAGGTTCAGCTGGAGGGGGAGAAGGAAGAGACTCTGTCCTCTGCTAAGGACTGACTCGGGTCAGCCTGAATGTTTTTTTCGCAAATCTTTTACGGTTATGATCAGTGATAGGCTAGATTTTCAGTTATTACTGTTTCAGACTGTTGTTTTTTCTCTGAAAACATGTAAAATACTGTTTCCTTTTTGGCAGGTCTTCTAGCCTCTTGATGTAACTACTCTTTACTGTAATTAATAGAAGTAGACCTTTTAGTTTAAAAAAAAAATTAAAAAAAATAAAAATAAGCCAAAGCAAAGTAATGTCATGAAGATTAACCCAAGATAAAGTTAACAAAAATAAATTTAAGCCAGAACATATAATCTTCAACCATTTTATTGCCAGAAATTTGAAAATAAATTAACCCAAAATTGTACCAACGGGAAGGTTTAAGAAAAGGGAAAACAGAAACTAACGTAAATGGGCTTGAAAAAATTATATTCAGCCCACGATGCCTAGCTTTTTCTTTAAAATTAAACAGATTTCGATTCTGTAATACTTGATAGAGATTTGCATTAACGAAGGCAGAAAACGCAAGCAATTAATTCCAAAAAACTACCAACCTGAGAGGAATTCAGCTGAAGCTGGAGGTGAAAAGAAGGCGAGATAGATCAGCGTCAAAGAACAGAACGTCATGAGAACATATTTTTCCGGAGTGGATTGCATTGTGTCGAAGCTGGATCTGTTCAACACGAGACTTTTGTCAATCAATGGAGATGGGAAACCCTCTGCAGATCCGTTCGACGGACAGCCCAACTCAATATGGGGCTTATGTTTTGATATCGGTCATCGATGCATAAGGAACGCGCATCTTACGTGTCGTCCGACGGCAGAGTTATTCTTCGGAAGATGCGAACAACGTCCGCCGGCTGCAAGTTGTATGATGTTTATTGACGTGCACTCGTCGTTTTGTATATAGCTGGCATGAATGGGCAGTACGCGGAGTTTGAAAAAGGTCGTTTTAAACAAATAGACTTTTTTTTTTTTATAATTATTTTATTGTTTTTAGAAAGGTATATAGCTGGCATGAATGGGCAGTACGCGGAGTTTGAAAAAGGTCGTTTTAAACAAATAGACTTTTTTTTTTTATAATTATTTTATTGTTTTTAGAAAGATGTTAGTTAGCAATAGGATTTTTGGAACTGTTTTATTTTTTTATTATTTTTTAACGAAGGAAGTTATATGGCAGGAGGTTTTTAACATTGTTTTTTAATTAGTTTAACGGTCGACACAAGGAAATAGATTAACACTTCTAGATTGTTCTAGATTGAGAGACAACTAGTATGAATGGAAGTTTACTCCATATGGGTTATTTTTAAATAATGATGATGAGTCTGTCCACTTTCAAAGAAATTCACCTCATTAAAGATAATCTTGATCATAATCACTTGTCTTCCTCAAACACTATTAAATCATATTTAATTAAAATTAAATATTTATAAATAAAAAATAGTTTCATTTCAGTTTTAATGAAGTAAGAGTGGAAAACGTACAGTCCATAGGACGATTGGGATGGATTGGGATGGAGGGACGAGGCTTCCCTGGGGTTCATTGGTGTTTTAGTTCACTGGTGTTTTATCAAAGGAATGGAGGTCCTACATTGGTCTTTTATGTGAAAACCACATCTCGCTAGATGATGATCTGGAAGATTCGCTTTGTTGGTCTAAGATTCCAAAAGGTGGATCCTTTACTGTGAAGTTGGGCTACAAAGTTTGGCATGAAGAAAAAATTGTCTGGCCTAAAAAATGGTGGTGGGGTTTGTTGTGGAAATCCAAAACTCCCACTAGATGTAAAATTACTCTTTGGTTGTCCTTGAATAATAAATTACTCACATGGGACAATTGTGTAAAGAAGGGTTGGTGCGGACCCAATTATTACACTCTTTGTAAAGAAGACTCAAAATCCATTTCTCACTTATTTATATTCTGCCAATATGCAGCACGGGTGATGAAGATGATCAAGGAAAATTTGGACGCCAATTCTGCTTGGAACAATGAAAGCTTGGATGAAAGCCTCAAAGAGTGGACCATGGACAGATCTATAAAGCTTTATGCAGGCCTCTCAAGTCTGTTTGTCTCAAACATCTAGTGGGCCCATAATAGTGCCATGTTCAAGGACAAGCTCCTTCCACCGGAAATAACAACTCTCATTACTCTTAATCAGACAACAGAATTCAAGGAAGATCCCAAGGAAAAAATCCCTTGAAACTCAATTCTACCTTCTATTGACTTCGAAATTCCCTGGGGATATTTCGATGGGGCAAGTCAAGGGCACCCACCAAAGTGCGGTGTTGGCGTAGTGTTGTATCTCAACCATGCTCATTATATGTTTATTAGATATTCCTCAGGCCCCGGTTCAAACAACAAGGCTAAATTTATCGCCCGCTAGACCCTCCTTGAAATAACAAAAGCAAAGAACGTAAGGAAGCTACAAGTTTTGGGTGATTCAACATTGGTTATAGACTGGGCAAGGCAGAAAATCGAAGTTCAAGACGTCAGACTGGACCCTATTATGAGAGACATCAAATTGGCTTTTCGGTCTTTTGAGTGGTTGTCGTTCCATCACGTGTTAAGGGAACTAAATGACAAGGCTGATGAATTGTCAAAAGAGGCATTGCTCCTTCCCACTGGAGCCTTTGGGGTCTATGAATATATTGATGGAGAAGAGACAGAAGCAATGGAATTCACTTCTGAGATGATTTTTAGCTCTGGTTTATGTCTTTGTTTCCGGACAGGTAAAGTCTTGAACAAGATATGTAATATGATATGTTAAGAAGGTAAGACAAAAGGACCGAAAGAAAAAGTGCTCTAAAAAAGCAGGCTTGGCTTTTTTGTACAGAAATTGTAGAGGGTCTGGTAAAGGCCATAAGTTTTTGTATTATAACATGCATATTCCTCATATCAATATAAAGCTTATTTCTAAGGAAAAAAAAAAATAGTTAAAATAAATATTTTGATTTCATTGTATAAAACAAAATCTAAATTAACAAATTCCCACACTTCGATCTACCAAGAACCAAGGGGTATCCAATTTCTTAACGTGTAATTTTTTTTATTCTTTCATTTTATTTTATTTTTTATTTTTTTATTGTTGTTTTTTAATTAAGTTGACTTTGTTTTTATTAATTAAGTGGACTTTATTGTTTTTATTAATTAAGTAGATCATCTAACACTTCAACATCTCCCTCATACTGGGTTGTAGAGCACCTCACTACCCTCAATGCAATAACATTGATTACCAAAGTGGTAAAAAAAAATATCTCGAGTTTTAATTCACAATAACAATCATCATCGAGACTTTTTAAATACAACCAATTCTTAATGTTAAAACTCTTTAAGTCACATTTATGTCTTCAAATCTTTTATATATAATGGAATGACAAAAGTTAAAAGTTTACCCCTTAAATCGAATGAGAATGTTGAAGTCAAAATGACATTATTCGGGTCATTACATAAAGATATCCATTATATCCTAGGAGGTCACATGTTCAAATCCAAAGGGGGTAGGGCATGTACACCTCTGTAGACTTTAGCAGTCAAATCGTTGCATGGAAGGGGTACCTTGTCCCACAAACAAGGGGGTCTCATACACCAATTTGGTGTCTGGCTTGGCCATGACCTTAAAATTAGATCAAGGGGGTCTCATACACCAATTTGGTGTCTGGCTTGGCCATGACCTTAAAATTAGATTATTATTATTATTATACTAAATAGTTAAAATTCATCAGTTATGATATCCATTTTAATTAATAATTTATTACAATTAGGTAGGTAATATGATGTAATACAATTCTATATTATAATGTTTAGGGAGTATGGTGTAATATAAATATCCCTTTATATTTAATTAATGGATGGAATAACTGAAAATATTGTAGTTTTTATTATGTTATCATTAGGCACTTGCACACATTAGCGAGATTAATGCCTAGTTGATTTGTGTTGTCATATCATCTCCATGAGGATTTCCAAGTGTGAACGACAATTGTAGGGGATCTTGTTCTTACAATTTTGTAAAACACTGATTATTAACTTGCCTTGGTTGTTGCAATGGATTATAAGTTATCGTTGCAAATTTGAACACTCCATTTCAATGTTAATGAATGAAAAATGAACGAATTTTTGTCTAGTTTCATAGAACTCTAAAATCTCTGCATTGACATGATGCAGGAGGTGGTGTTGTAACAAATATATGATTTATAGAAGGTATGTATACAATGCATAGTATGGCTAACAAAATGAGTGTTATTATGGTCTCTACCTCCATGGGAATCATTTCTATCTCAATATTATATTTAGTAGGTGGGGGAAATTAAATCTTTGTTGGTTAATCTCGTTATTTCATTGTCAGTCTCCAATGATTGGCTATGTTTTTAATCTTTCCATTAAATCATCTTTCAACATTGTTAATCAACACTTTAGGTTGGAACCTTTACTGAAAACACATTTATAAAGACTCATTTCTTTTGGACTTGTTAATTCCCACTTGAAGACTTAAGCAAAACCAAGTGTAAAAAATTTGTCAATTCCATGGAGATTCAAGCAAAACCAATTGAAAAATGTATTGTTCATATTACAAGGAAGAGGCTTTGTGCATTTATTGCTAAGCATGTAGCAAGGACCATCGCATTGTGTAGGTAAAGATCACCTATGCATTTATTGCTAATCATGTAAGAAGGACCATCACATTGTGTAGGTAAATATCACCTTTAAATTTTATTTGTATTTTGTTTCTCTGTTTATAGAAGTTTGTTTACAAAGCTCTAAAATTTATAGGCTTTGTTTGTGTAAGTTACCAGATGTATTATGCAAAGTAGAACATAATTATTGAGACGAATACCAACAAAAACAACAAAATATGGAGAACAATAACACCATGAATGATACCTTTATTGATAGAAAACCAAGTTCACTTGCCTCTTTGAGGGGGAAACCTCCCGCATAGCTCAATTACAAAATAATTCTCAAGACAAAACTTTATCATTCCTTCTACTCCTATTTATACTAATTCTATCTTCTAAAGAGCATTCTAGAGAAAGATCTTTCTAGAAGTGAAAACTTCTATTAAGTCTTCTTACATTAGATGTGTTCACATTATTATATAGGCCTTATTTAGTAATGTTGTCCTTTATTACATAGAAAACATATTATTTTATCTACTTCAGGGGTTAGGGAAGTTAGGTCCATAACATTCCCTCCCCCTTGAAAAACAACCTTGTCCCTAAGGCTTGAGATGGGGAAATTGTTGCAGAATGGTAGTTGGATCCCATGTGGCATCCTCCAACTATGTATCCTTCCACTGAACTAAAACTTCCTTGATGGTGCGCTGACGGAGACGACATTCACGGTGGTCCAAGACTACTTGGGGGTGCAACTAAATGGAGCTTTCTTCATTTGATTCAAGGGGACTAGTTTGAGTTTGGAACTTGGTTCCAATCACTTTATTTAGGAACGAAACATGAAAAACATGATGGAGCTTAGAGTGACTAGGGAGAGCTAACTTGTAGGCCATGGGCCCCACATGCTTGAGAATTGTATAAGGACCAGGAAACTTGGGAGCAAGTTTATAACACTATTCTACTTTGGTGGAGGTTTTCTTATAAGGTTGCAAACGAAGAAACACCTAGTCCCCTTTACCAAATTGGCATTTTGAACAACCATGATCTGCTTGTTGCTTCATGTAATATTGAGCCATGACCAAAAAATATTTGAGGGTATGAATAATGGGAGCTTTGACTATAAGTCTGTTTTTGATGTCCTGGCCCTTGGAGACACATGGCAGGTAGGAGAATACAGAAGGTGGATTTTGACGATAGAGTTCTTCAAAGGGATTAATGCAAGTGGAAGCATGATAAGATGTGTTGTACCACCATTCAGTGAGTGGTAATCATTGAGCCCATTGAGTTGGTTTGTCTGACATGAAACACCTCAAATATGTTTCCAAGCATTTGTTGATAGCTTTCGTTTTACCATCAATCTGGGGATGATAGGTCATGTTGAGATTCAATTGGATGCTTTGGAGCTTGAACAATTATTGCCAAAAGTTGTTGGTGAAAGTTGGATCATGGTCTAAGACAATAGAGTGAGGCATGCCACGGAGTTTGAAGATATTATCCGTGAAAAATTGAGCCACTATGGATGTTGTGAACGAGTGTTGGAGGGCACAGAAATGCGAATATTTGGAAAGGCAATCAACGACAACCATAATGACTCATTTATTTCTATATTTGGGTAATCTGATAATGAAATCCATAAAAATATCCATCCATATAGCAAGTTGAATAGGGAGAGGTTGGATTGTGCTGAGGGTTTTGAAGTTTAGCCCTTATTGCATCGACAAGTATCACATTCGGCCAAAAAGGTGCAAAATGTCCTATTTCATGCCTTCCGAGAAAAAAGAATGTTTGACCCGTTCATATGTTTTGTAAAAACGTGAATACTTGGTTGTTGGTGAAGCATGAAGTTCAAAGTGTATAGTGGATTTAAGTTGAGACTTTTTGCTTAAAATACATGTGACCTTTATAGTGAATCTCTTCATTGTGTTAAGAGTATTCTAGAGAGGCCTGAGTATCTTGTTTCAATCATTGGATCAAGCGAGAAAGTTTGGGATCTTGTAACCATTCCTGGTGAAATGCTTGTAACCAATCTGCTACAATGAAAGAGAGGGAAAAGAGGGACCCTGCTTCTTCATATTTCCTTGAAAGAGCATCAACAACCACATTTTCTTTTCCTTTATTGTAAATAATCTCATAATCATAATCGAACATCTTGGTCACCCATTTATGTTGTTCAAGGGATGAAAGTCTTTGTTCCAAAAAATATTTGAGGCTACGATGATCAGCTTTAATTTGGAAATGTTGCCCCAACAAGTAAGGACTCTAGAGATCCAACACATGCAGAATAACCAACATTTCCTTTTCATAGGTGGATTTTCCCAAGTGTCTCTCAAAAAATTGTTTGCTACTAAAGGCCAAAGGTATTCCATCTTGCATGATAATAGCCCCAATTCCTTTCCCATAAGCATCACATTCCAAGACAAAAGTCTTTGTGAAGTCAGGAAGTGCTAGAACATGAGTAATTTACATGACCTTTTTAAAATATTGGAAGGATTAATCAGTGGTTGGAGTCCAATTGAAAGCATTAATTTTAAGGAGAGAAATGAGTGGAGCTGCAATTTTTCCATAATTTTGAACAAATTTGCAATAATATCTAGTTAGACTTAGGAAACCTATAAAAAATTTAAGAGTTTTAGGATGAGACCAATCCTTCATAGCTTATGCTTTATTACAATCCACAAGAACACCATCCTTACCAAAAATATGGCCCAGGTATTCTACCTCAGAAGCACCAAAATAACATCTAGATTGTTTGAGAAAGAGTTTGTGTTGTGATAGTAATTCTAAAACGTGATCCACATGGGCCAAATGGGCTTGCCAAGTTTTACTATAAATGAGGATATCATCAAAGAATAATAGTACAAACCAATCGAGGAAAGGGCGAAAGACATGATTTGCGAGGCTTTGGAAAGTGAAGGGTGCATTACATAGGCCAAAGGGCACGACCAAAAAATCATAATGGCCTTCATGAGTACGAAAGGAAGTTTTGGGAATATCAACCTCTTTCAAATGTATTTGGTGGTAGCATGAACACAGATCAAGTTTGGTAAAGAATTCAACACCACCCAATTCATCCAAAAGGTAATCAATGACAAGAATGGGAAATTTATCTTTGATGGTAATTTTGTTGAGGGCTAAAAAATTAGGGCAGATATGCCATGTACCTTATTTCTAAAGTACCATGACAATGGGAGAAGAGTAAGGGATAATACTAGGACAGATGACACTTGCAACTAACAATTCTTGAATAATTTCTCAATTTCATTTTTTGGGTAAAATGGGTGATGATAAGGGATAACTTTGGGAGGAAGACTACTAGAGACAAGTGGAATAGAATGATCATGGGGGGCATGAGAAGGTGGGAGTCCTTGAGGGTTTTAAAAAATAGACTAGTGTTTGGAGAGGATAAACTGTATGTTGGGATGAATAATGGGTGAGGGGGTCTCAATTGCTTGAATGGAATGGAATTGGGAAGTAATGATGGAATGACCTTTTTTGAGGAGTTTCTCCATCTTGTGTGAACTCATAATCTCGGGGGAACCTATCATGATGTCTTGGAACTGGTACTAATGTCCATCATGTTGGAAAATCATGGTTAATTCCTTGAATTCCATGGTGATGAGGCCTAGGGTGCGTAACCATCCAACACCCAGAACAATCTCCCAACTACCCATGTCAATATAAAACATGTGGGATTTCAGGTTGTAATGACCAATTTGCATGTGCACATTTTCACAATGACTCCCACATTTCATGGAACAACCATTAGCAATCATGATTTGAAATTTCTTGACGATACATATATAGCACAAGGTATCTTGATAAATTCTGTGATGAATAAAATTATGGGTGCTACCACTATTGACTAGGATAATAACTTTCTGATGCTTGATATAGCCAATTAACTTAAGGGTTTGAGAAGTAGAGATACCGATGAGAGCATTCAGAGAGATAAGTGGTTCAACTTCTGGTGGATTAGAGGGTGGGATAGGATCATTGACCTAAGGAAGCACTTTGGAAGGGGAAACATCATCATCCTCTTTAGAAACGTCCTTGGAAATGGCCATGCAAATATTTTTCTCCTTACATTTGTGCCCCCCAAAAAAATTTCATCACAATCATAGCAAAGACCCTTAAGTTGGCATTCAACCATTTCTACCCGAGTTAATTTTTGGATCTTAAGAGGGGAAGGAGGGGTTGGATTGGTGGGACGATAATGGGGAATAAAGGATGGATTTTTTTATTTGAGAAGAAACTACATGTTATTCTTCCTTGGTGCGGTGAGTAGCTTCAATCTAGGTTTGGGAGCGAGCCATTAAGACATGAGCTCATATGTTGTCCTTAAGGCCATTGAAAAAAAATTCACGGAAGAAGGTGTCGAACATGCCTTCAGTTTGGAAATACAATTACTCAAAAGCATCAAAGTATTCTTCCATTGTAATAGATTTTTTAATCTTGGTAAAACGACCCAAATGATGTGTTTCTATTTCAAATAATTCATAAAGGTATGCAACAACCTAGGTCCAAGAAAGATACCCTTTTTGTGAATTCTTATTCTGTTTCCACCATTGCCATCATTCATGATCCAAATAGAGGACATCGATATGGAGTTTGATCAAGTCATTAGTGATGCCATGTAAGGAGAAATAGTGGTCCATTTGAGTGACTCAACCCGTGGGGTCTGAGCCACCAAATTTTTTCACCTCAACTTTGGGAAGACATAGTTCATGGGTAAGGGGGTTAGAATGAAAGGCCATGGAATGGGATGAGTCAATTCCCTCTTGGTGTGAAGGTTGTGCAGAGGAGAGAGGATCTTGGGATTGATTAATCACTGCTACCAATTTGTTCACAGTGTTAAAGAGGGTGTCTAGTTGGGTGAGCGAGGAATTGATGGTGTCCAGTTGGGTGAGCCAGGAATTTATAGTAGCATAATTTGTAGTAATATCAATGATCTGTTTCCTGGTCTGCGTGTGGGATCTTTCTAATGTAGTGATGCAACTTTCAAAGTCTTTGTTGTAGGTGTGGTCCATCTAGGAGAGAAGTGGGCAAGAGTAGGGTGGGTGGGTCCTTACAAAAGGGATTATGCAAGAGTGAGATCACTAAAATCAATATGAAGAGAGGAATCTAGTGGGATAATACCCAAATAAGGGTGTTGAAGAGGGTGGGTGGGTCCACCAAAAAAAGGCTCGGGAGAGAGTAGTATCACTGTGATTAGTGAGAAGAGAGAAAAATAGTGGGATAGGTCCCAAATAAGCATGCCAGTGGGACCACTATACTCTTTTTTTTTTACTCCTATTGATTTATACTCTTATTTGAATAATACTAAGCTGAACGAATGCCCAAATTCTCAATAGTTAAAAAAGTGTAGGAATTATGCAACCTTAACGCTGGAAGGAGCATTGCACACAATGGATGTGAAAAATTTCCACTTTGTTTATGTTTTGTTATTGTTCTATTCCAGCATCAAGGGTTAGGGTTATGAGGGTTCCTACAGACAAGGCCTTGCCCTATGCTATATCTCTATGATATATTGACGGGGTACAACAATAGTACTAAGCCTAATATCTTAGGTCTCTAACAAAAGAGGCTCGATTGTATGCTTATCCATACTACCTGATTACCAAGGTACGCAAGAGTAATATTCTCGAGTGTTGTTCTCGGTGCCACTATAGAAGTCAGGTAGTCGATTGGCTGATCTACAACTATTTTTAGGAGGCATATGGGACTCCCTATATACCCAAGGGTACATGGGAGTGAATGACCATGTA
>CBVK0102158721.1:0-12020 GCA_900067695.1 Picea abies
ATATCTGTGTTTATGGTTGCATCTCTGATACATTATTGAATATCTGCAATATCTTTGTGCATTTCTTTACTATATCTCCGCTCTCATTTCGTGCCGAAAATAATCCAGATCACTAGATGTATGTAAATAGTGGGATTTGACATGTATGAGAATGCTTAGTGATGAACTACTAGACTTGATATATTTTACTGTGGCTAAGTGATGAAATACCTTTGAACACTGCAATGCTATGTGCTATCTGCAAAGCATAATAAGAGTTGAACATTAATGACTGACCAATGCTAAGTGATTTGTACGTGATATAATCATAGATTTGTGTCCCAGCTAAGATTGCAGACACTTGAGTCTTGCAACCACCCCTGTCTCTACCTTTGGTGAGACTTCATCTGCTTCGCAGGTGTTGCTGAAAGGGCTAGTAGTTAGGGCTTTGTTGGTGTGTTGTTATAATGTTGAACCCTGGGTCTACCCCTATGCCAACAGTTAACAATATAGAAGCATATTTTAAGAGAGAGACACCTAAATCCTACTCATGAAAGACAAAATCCCTACTACAAATAAATTCTTGTTTTATTGGATCAAACAACCTATAGATCTTTGACTCATAAATGTAGACCACATAATACAAACATCACTCATTGTATCCATTAATTTCTTTCTCTTATCATCTAGAATATGAGCCCAAGATATAAATCCAAATGTTATAAGATGTTCAACCGAGGGTTTCCCTCCACTCCATTTCTCAAGAGGGGTCATATCCCATGGAACTTTGGTTAGAATCATATTCGAGAGGTATTTTGAGTAGTTTATAGCATCTACCCAAAACCTTGTCTGCATACCTTTGGCCCAAAGAAACCAACATGCCATTTAGACCAAGGTTCAATCATTCCTTCCAATAACATCATTTTGTTGAGGTATGTAAGGTGAACATACCTCTTCCATGAGATATCATGATGTGGCATTACTACACTTGGGCTCAAATTTTGACATGAAATAGATGTTTAAACCATTGAACAAACATCAAACATGGCTATGCTTAAGGTTGAGTTAATGTTAATCTTGTGGTGTTGCATATTTGAAATTTGGAATGATGACTACCTATCAAAAAAAAATGATAACCACATTAATGTTATTTTCATTTCATGTTCATTATTCATTAATTAATTGACACTAGTTTGACATCAAATCGATGTTTGGATTATTGACTACACATCTAAAAACCAATAATTTAACCACATAAAAAAAATATCATTTGATGTCCATTATTCATTCATTAACCAACACTAGTTCAACATCAAAATGGAATTCCATAATTCCATGCAATTTGTTTAATTCCCCTCCATAACGTTAACCAAAAACAAAGCATGCAACTTACAAAAGTGGAAATATTTTTTTTTAAATCAATACAATGATCAGATCAACAACATAAAACACAACATATTCAATTTAGGTTCATCTTCATATACATATATATAGTCACTAATAAACATACTCTATATTTCAATAATAACTTATCAATTCATCCCCTTGGACATGTAATCCACTAGTAAAATCCATGAGGGTTAATAAGAATAACAACAAAAGTATAAGACAAATTCCAATAATCACTTATTTTTCCATTACAATGTTATGTATGCTTTGTATATTTTCAAATACATGACACTATCACTTGAGACATTTCAATCACAACTAAGGAATAATTGATAAGTAGAAAATATGGCTCAATTAAAAATTTAATCAAGACAATTATTTAGTCCATAATGATTAGCCCTCTACTAATCATTCAATTGTTCATAATTGTCCTCAACAAAAATAATACAAAAAATATTCCCTCAAATAGTCATATACAATCCACTTTTAATCATTATAAGTGAATTACTTGGTCCATCACATTCAAGTATCATTTGCATATAAATTTTCAAATACAATTCTCTATATAATGGCTAGAAAGAGACTTCTTCCAACACTCTTCTTGTAAATTTTATTTTAATTGAATATCCATCCTTGTATGGTTAACCCATGTGAAAAAAATTCAATTAGGAATTCATTTAAGAGCTACCTTCTTCAAAATTAATCAATGCTCAAGTGATAGGAAAGTGTTCTACATCATTATTGGCAACCATTCAGTTTGGAATAATGAGACAAGGTTATGAATAAATTCAAAAGGATGTATATACCTAATTCCAACAACTTTTCAAACAACATATACATGGTAAGAGATTACATCATAATGATAATTTATGCATGTAAGATTTATTTATACTAATAAAAATTAATTACTTTCTTCGGCCAAGTAAATTACAAGACCCAAAAGAGAAAATTTCCAACGTTTTCTCACTATGGGGTTTATTCTAAATCAAATTATGAATTATAATAAATCAATAAAATGGATTAATACACTTTCTAATAGAGTAAAACACTATCTAAGAAATCGTATGATTACCTCCTTAGTCATAGGGACAAAACCTAGAAAATTCCCCCCCCTTAAAAACTCATCAAATCCAAATTTTTAAGCTTGGAAAACATGTTACATGATGTATACATGCTTTTTATCATGAAGGAAATAATCATGTGTGAGGATTTATATGCTATTATTCTTTAATAAAGGTGCAAAAGCCTGTATTTTACAAGAAACGTTTAGTAAAACTACCAGAAAACAGTCATGTAGGTCCTGATTAAGGTTAAGGCCTTTGGTAGGGTTTTATACCAACTAGATATTTATGTTATAACTCTATTCCAATTCTATATTCTCCCATGCAATATTTCAATTGGCAATTTCTCTAAAAGACTAAATTTCAAAGATAATTTCAAGTTATAAGACTTGTATGTCTATAAATTGAATTTTCCATAATTGCATATCTTTTTTTGATGGATATAGAAGATCCTTCCTTGATTATTCTTTAATTCCAAACTTTATTAATGTATTATATCCAATTATCCTATTTCAAATATAAAATTTTATTATCAATTGACCACCCCACCAATTCCCAAACGGGTACTTTTCTTCCCTAGGGACCTCTGAGTTGAAAAGGGTTGTATGAAAAGAGTACAAAAACTAGCATGTAGAATGTGTGGCTCCTCTAGAGAATTTGAGGTCCCAACCTTAGTAGTGATAGCACATTCTTAAGACCAAACTCAACACCAACTCACTAAGAAAAAATTGATCATTGTCACATACATCTATCATTAGGGTGGAAAAGTGTGAGATCTCAAGCCCAATCATCCTTTCTTATATAGCCTTTCAGGCTCACTCCAATTTCCATATCATGCAAAATACAATTATTTTAATTACTAATTCCATATCATTCACCCACCCATGTGTCACTCCATGCACAAGTAATTCTTTTATTTAAAATGCAAAATAGAGATGATTCATCACACCCCAACTTCTTCTCATATTTTTACTCATAGATATTCTGTAGATTCCTTTTCTATTTTCTCATTGAGTGGGTGCACATGAAATTGTTGTTTTATATTTAATTTGAATTGTTTTTCTTTCCATTTAAATTCCCCCTTTCTATATGCATTTCCATACCAATTATAAAGTAAATTCTATTTGCCTTTTTTTTATGAAAATGTTCATAAGTCTAAATGATGAATCAAACCACTCATGAATTCATTCAATTTCCAATGAAAAAATAAAATGCATATTCCAAAGGATACTTTTCTCCAAAGTATACACAAACTGAATGAAATTCAATACCAAGGGTGAGACCAAGTTAACTTAGAGCCTTCAAGTATTTGGTACCAAGAGCTAGACATAATCACTATAACATTTCTAGTACCTTGTACCAAGAGATAGAAATAAGCTCTAAAACCCTTCAAGTGCATGATACCAAGAGTTTCATTTCCCTACATGCCCTTCAATTACTACCTATTAGTATGTACCAAGGGTGCCATGTTCACCTATGCCCTTCAAGTATCATTTTTCAATGATGGGGGATGATGTCATGGTTGGGACTTAACTAACCCAACTCATTCATCACCGGTTAGATACTAATGGTCACTAAGGAATAAGGATTGATACCTTATTTCACACCCCTCAATAGGACCTCATAATTGACTCAATCCATGGCCTACCCTTACAACAATGTGTAACCTCCATAAAAAAACACAAGACATATGTTTTTCAATGTATTACATGGCAGGGAGGTTAGAAGGTAGTATAAGAAACCTATACCTTCTCTCCCTGATGGTACTCATGTCACATCTCATCATACAACCCTTTTCCCATGTGTAATATTATTTGGTAAATGTTTCGCTATCTCTGTATACATATAGTTAAAACATTTCAAATATCACTATCCAATAATCATGAATAAACAATAAGCAATGTCACATACATGCTAATCATACATAACCCGACCACATTTTGGGTCCACATATTTTGACTCAATCTGGAATCCATATGCACTTGTGGTTTTTCCTGACGCACTTGAAAAACCATCAGTATTATCATATAACATAATAGATTTCATAATGTAACCATGTATTCATTTCCAAATGAAACAACCAACTTCAGGGAAAGGGTAGTACAGCAACAATGGTCGATCTACCAACTTTAAGGATTAGGGTCGGTACAGGTCTATCCAATCCATCTCTCCTATGCATTTCCTCTATGTCCAACCAAAAAAAAACATTCCATAGCATCAGAAGAATATCAAAGAATGAACCATAAACCATATATGTATATGTATATATCAAGCAATAATCACATCAAATTAGATCAAAGTTCTAGATCACATCATCCATAAATGTTATCAGCAAATTTGGTCATTCTTGTAACCAGAATGCCCTTAAACAATAACATCATATCATTCAAATAAATTCAAAGAAAAAGAGGGAACTACATACACCTCGTCTTTAGGAAAATTCATCTTGAAGTTCTAAAATAATAAGGAAACTAATGACACACAATGTCATCCTCCCAAGTATTTGAAGTGGGACTATAACTATCCCATTGGAACTTTACCTTGTTGACCAAATTATGCCAAAGCTATCAAGTTCATTGGTTCATTATGCGAATCGGTTTGGCCTTCAAGGACTCCTAATCCGACATCTACCAATGACTCAAATCAATAACTTGAGAATGATATGAAATATAATTATGCAAAGTAGACACATGAAAAACATTATGCATACAATCTAGAGATGATGGTAATGCAAGATGATAAACAACCAATCTTATTCTTTCAACAATCAACTTCAATGGACCCACATACCACGGTGACAACTTGGCTCCCTTATCAAATTTAATCGAACTCTTTTGTGGTCTAACTTACAAATAAACTTTGTCTCCTTCTTTATAACTTCTATATATATCCTATGTGCATCTACATAATTTTTTTGTCTATTTTGAGTTTCTTTCAATCTTTCCTGGATTGTTTTCAATTGCTCTTGTATTTCTTGAATAATTTTCAATCCAATTGGAACTCTTTATTCAATCATGTACCAACTAAGAGGAGTTCTATAGATTCTACCATACAAAAATGTGAAAGGTGCCATCTTTATTGAACTATAGTACCTATTATTATATGCAAATTCCATAAGAGGTAAACACACTTCCTAGCAATTGTTTTGGTCCATCACATGCATACATAAAAAAATCCTTTAACTCCTTATTTACTCTTTCTATCTACCCATTTATTTCAGGATTATATGATGTACTAAAAATAAATTTGTTTCCCAAGGTCTCTTGGAAACTAGTCCAAAACCTTCCCATAAACACTGAACCTCTATCTGAAATAATCTTTTTGGGAATTTCGTGTAGTATCACTATCTCGCTTATAAAATATCTTGTTATTTCTGGTGCTTGATATGTATTCTTTACTAGGATAAAATGTGCACTATTTGTCAAAGTATCCACTACTACTACGATTGAGTCATGTTTCCTAGACATAATAGGAAGTCCCACTATGAAGGCCATCGAAATTGCTTCCCATTTTTATTATAGTATTGCATGTGGTTGTAATAATCCTACTTCATGTCTATGCTTAGCCTTTACTTGTTGACATTCTAGACATCTAGCCACGTAATCTACTATGTCCTTCTTCATTTTACTCCAAAAGAATAATGGTTTTATATCCACATACATCTTTTTCACTCTATGATGATCCATATATATTGTCCTATATACTTCCGTGTAAATCCCTTCACCAGTGATTCATAGTTAAACAGTAAATGTGTGATCTAAGTGACTTTTCTTTCAATGAAATATCTCTTACGAACAAGTTTGTGTTGTATTTTTGTTTGCATGGAAATAAATCTGATTATGTTTACATGATAGTAATAATCACTTAAGTCTCAAATTACACATTCACAACATAATTTCAATATATATATCATAACTTTGATTCAAAGAAAAACAATAAATTAGTAAAACACTTCTTGAAGAAGTTTGTCCTTTGAGTTGTTTCTTGTTGTATGTTTCCAAATGCTTGACATTTCCTAAAAAACTGAATGTTTTCCTCTTAGCCAACTAGGATCATCCTCTCATGCTCCCTATATCCAAGAATCATTGTGGTTTCCTGGCCCCTGAGCCCAAAATTCCCAACAACTAGCGAATCTCATATGATTCCAAGATTTCACAACCCAAATTATTTCTCCCAAATTTTTTTCTTGCTCCTTCCTCCCCTTTGAACGATGCCTTCCAACATGACAAAAACCCTTCCTTATTCTCCCATCCACCACCCTTCCTCTTGACACTCCCCCCTGACATACCTTATCCTCCCCTTGACTTTTTCCCTTCCCTCATAAATTCCCTACCTACCTCTATCCTTTCCAACTTACCCCATCACACATAATCCAATAAATAATCATTTCATTTATTCAGTTACATCATTTAATCCATTAATTAAATGATAATCAATTATAATTAATTAATTAATCTAATTGACTTAATTACATTAATGGGTTTAATTATTTTAAGTAAATTTATTACATTAATGAATTAAATTACATTACTTAATTAAATTTAATAATTAAACTCATTTGGGGAATTACATACACCCACCCTTCAAAAAACTTCGTTCCAAAGTTATGGCCATTCACAATATAAGGATAATAATAGAAGAGTTCATACATCTAGATCAAATAAGTAACATAATTAATTTAATAAATTTATAAATACTAGTGTACATGCTCAAGGCATGTATGCATAGTTGGCACATACATAAATCATGTGTGTACTAACGGAAATAATTAACACATCTAATGCACTTCCTATATGTGTCCAATCCAATTAGCAATGCAATTAACTTCATAATGCATAAATAAACCATTTACAATAATAGCATAATCCTCCAGTTATAACAGTTTAGCACAAAGAAATATTTACCTAGATAATTGTAATTAAGTTAAGCCCCCCCTTTTTTTTAAAGAACATAGATAAAGCCAGACACTTCCACTATAAGATTTTTTATCCTCCCTTTCCTAGGGATAACTAAGGATATGATGTCCTGAGGCATATAGGTTGCATACATGGAGTGCCTAGATTTAGATGACCGACAAATCCTGCACTGTGCAGACAAAGCCCCTCTATACCCCACATCACTAGAAGCATAGAAGCCTCCACACACTGGCTAGGCTCCCAGAGGATAACAAGTCTTTCTTCATGAGGTAACAAGTCTTCTCTCATGGTAAGTGTCATTTTAATAATTGAAGCATTTGAGCATGTTGCAGAGGGTCCTCTCTTGATTATGAAATGTTTTCTTGGAATTTATACCTTTTTCCTCATTTCACCTTAGTGGTTAACATGGTTTCCTAGTAAGTGGGTAACCCTCAAGAAGAGGGTTTCTACTAGGGGGGTCTCATTGAACGGTCATCGTACCACTCCTTCTCATACTGATCACTTTCCATATTTCTTCCCCTATGTTTCCTCATCTTTTTTGTTTTCAGGTTCACTGACCGCAAGAAGGGATTGCACCTCATTTCATGTGAAGAAGGGGATAAAGTCCTTGAGGTGTTTTAGTTGGAAATATTTAAGATCCATAAATGATCATTCTAGATTCTCACCCTAAGTTCTTGAGAGAAATGAAATGTGTCTCCATACAAAATGAAGGACCTTTAAAAACAAAACACATAATTAATAAATGTCCCACTTGTTGGGGAAATGAATTTTGAGATGTCTTTTACTTTCCATTGCATATGGCACTCTGTGTGTTTCTATCTTCAAGTGGAATTGTGGTACTCTTTACTTTCCTTGCACATAGTAATCAATGTTTTGGACCCTAATAAATTAATGGCAAAAAAGGGATTGGAAAAAGGATGCATTGTAAATGAAAGTGCATCACACCCTCCACAATGGAACCCATAAATGAGACAATATGAACCCTTGATATGTCAAGAGCCCCATTCCTAGAAGCACTTACCTCCCACCCACCTCATAATCATCACATGACCTAGAAAGAGGTCTTTGAGCACCATTACACCCCTCCCATACCTAAATTTTGCAAAGTTTATAAGGTCTTTGAGCATGTGTCTAACTTGAAAGAGGGGATTTAATGCACTTGTTTGAGTGGTTCCTTATTAAATGTGTCTTAATTGGAATGATTCATGTGAATTTCTTGTTTGTCTTTACAACACCTTTCCCGGTGGAAGAAATTTCATGGAGGGACTAGGCCATTTGGACCTTCATAGGGGCTTGAATCCCACTCATTGGAGGCTTGAGATGATGAGTGTTTCCCTTGGAGGCACTTAGACATCACTTGATGGTGACATTGTGGCCCCTTGCACCTTAAAGTTGGCCTTGGAAGGCTTAGGATGTCACACCCTAGCCCTTGACATCACCTTGGATTATGGGGTTAAGATGTGGTTTGATGGTCCTCGTGATGATGTGATATGATTTGATGGAGAGAGATGCATTAAATGACACTCTAGAACATGATAACATGACACATGGCCTTTGGAGGCCAAATGATCTTCACTTGGAGGCTCAGTGTCTTGTTTTTAGGTCTAGCGTCACCCTTTAGGACATGATGGCATCATCATTAGGGCCTTATTTTATGTAAATTTTAATTTTGTAAATTGTAAAAGAAAATATAGGAGGTCAGCCTCCTTCTAATTTGTTGTTCACTTTTTAAAGTGGACAAATTAGGTTTAGGTGACCTCATATAAATAGAGGTCCTCACTTTCATTTTAGGATCATGTTGTAACAATTACATAACACACTTGGGCAATTCTATCTCTCTTCTTTGGTGCATTTTGGATGGAATTCTTGTCTATTGGAGGAAAAAGGCTAGCGCTATCTCTTGATGTTTGTTTCTTAGCAATTGTGGTGGAATATTCTCGATAAAGAAGGGTTTTTAATGCTATCTCTTGGATTGGGTAAGAAATTTCTACAATTGTATGTTTTTCTGATTGATTTTCAAGGTTAAATTGTCTAAACCCTTGGAGGAGTATAAGGGCATACACCCTCCATCAAGATCTATATTTGTTGTCATTGAAAAGTCTATTTTGCAAAGGTTGCTACAAGGAGTAAAAGGGATTACACCCTTGTAGATTTACCTTGCTAAGGTTTGTTTGCTCTAGGGAGTAAAAGGGCCCACACCCCTAGAGAAGTAATAAACCCTATCTCATAAACAAGAAACTCCATAACCCAATAGATAAGGCACTAATATTTTTCATTGGAGATTGAATATTATGCATTAGTGAACATGACATCAAAAAGATTGAATTGTTTAAGCTTGGAATTTGATTTTACATGATTTAAGCTAAATTATGCCTTGAGGGGGTCTTGATTAGCCAAGTAATCTGATTTCTGTAATAAACTTTATGCTACAGCCAATAGGGCTGCAGAAAACTCATCTTTCTCTTACTCTTTACTCATCATTCTACTGCTTACATTTACTTGTAAGCCTTGATAATTGTTCTACTTGTTATATGATATCATTTGGTTAGTTTACTTGTTGATTTTAGTGGCTAGAATTCTCTGTTGTAGAAAAATTTTGCTACAGCTATTGGGCTGTTACAAATATTGTTGATAACACTTACTAACAACCCCCTTGCTACTATCAAAGTCTTTCTCTAATCATTGAAAAATTATCTACTTGTTGCTAAATTTATTTCCAACATCTTGCACTTGATTTTGATGGTATAATTTGCATCTCTTTTACTCTTTTTACTATATATATATATTCTTCCATATTGCTGCAATTTGGGACAGCAAGGGTACTTGTTGAATCCCCATTGATTTTGAGGCTTGTATAATCATATATTGTCTTGTTTTGGGCAGGTTTGACATTGTTTTTCATATACACTTCTTTGGCAACCAAATACCATCTCACAAGACTCTTCCTCGGGCCTCTTTTCTAGTGTTGACCTTGACCTGTAGGGGAATTCTCCATCTCATTTCACTTTGCATTTGAATCCCCCTAGGAACAATCGGAAAGCCTCCCTTGTGGTGGATTTATCCTTCACTAAAACAAGGGGGAAATCTATTGAGGTGATAGTGATATGTGTTCCTAGTTGTGTCTCACATCCATGGATTGGGATGAGATTTTCCCAAACTACAAATAGGGAGATAACATTTTTGGCATTTTTTTTAGGGGAGGATTTTGAATCCTTTCTGACCCATAATGACATTTGACAAGTTATACCAAATCCTTTCCATTAGCTTGCCTATGAATCCATTTGAGGGAAGTTCCCTTGTATATTTTGTTGAGATTTTTGTAAAGTTCATCTAGAGACTCCACTGATGTATCATGGAAGAATATTTGTATCCAACCAAATACCCACCAAGGTGGTGGAATGATATCCCAAAATTTGACGATGATCCATTTTCATCCATTGCACTCATTGTCAAATTTATCGACTGCAATAGTTGGCATGACGTGACCCAAGACGATGTTATGGCAAAGTTGTTCTTGTTATCTCTAGATAAGAAATAATGGGATTTGATCAAGCTTACTCACATCCCAAAGGGATTTGATTCTAAAACCATATTCATACAAGAATTTTGCAAGCATTATGGATCTAAATCCCAATAGTTTGAAGATACTATTAAGGACCTTGAGGATGTGTTTCGAGAAGAATTGCTTCCATTGGAACCAATTGAGAATTTGAGGGTAGTTTTATATTTACCCATTGAAAATCATGGGAGTACAGTTGAATAAGCATCAATATCCATTCTCCCACCTGATGAAGATAAAATTTTCCATCCTTATTTTATTCCTAGAGTGATTAGTCACAATAAAACATTCAAGAAGAAATAAGTTGAAAAATAGGTCTATGAAGAGGAGGAAAACTCCAAGGAAGTACAAGATCTTGACAAAACATCACCCTCTAGAGAGCAAGCCTACAATGACAAGAAGAAAAAGATTTCCCTCTCTGATCCTTTCGGGAACAATTAGATGAAGTACTCTACATTGAGGATTAACCTTGTTGTGATGAAGAGACGTTGGAGTAGCATGTCCATGAAAAAGGATTCCAACAAAAGAAGGAAGAACTATGATAAAGTGGAACATGTTGAGAACCCTGATGAGACATCGATATCCGTTCTACCACTTGATGAAGATGAAGTTTTCCTTCTTTTCTTTCCTCTTGCACATGAAAATGAAGAAGGCCCTAATGATTTACTAGAACAATATCTTTCCAAGACATCCCATAGAGTAAATTCCTTGTGTGCCATGATTGCAGAAAAGTATGACCTCAATGATGAAGAATTTGTTGATGAAGAAGATTCCCATGAAGTACATCATGTTGAAGACTTAATTGAATTCGCTAAAGATTTTTTTCTCCCTACACATGAAGATGAATAAACGATCAGTTGCAACCATACAGGTGGATTTATGAAGGGACCCTTAGATGTAGTTGGTGAGCATACAGATGGCTTTATATGTGTATGGAAATGTAGATGGGATATTAGTTGCTCCAGTTTTGATGGCGATCCCATTTATGACATTGAGGATGGTTTTTAATTGAAGAATGATAAGTTTCTTCCTTTAGAATTATTTTCTACATGCTTATATGGTTCATATTGTAAATTCTAACCTTGTACAATATCTACTGCAAGCTGATATTCAGAA
>CBVK0102158726.1:0-12099 GCA_900067695.1 Picea abies
ATAAGAGGACATAATCATAGAAGGTTTCCATCAAGAGGTACATAAAGAAAAATATAAAGCATGGAATGACAGAAATTTCAAGAAGAAGATGTTTAAGGAAGGAGATATGGTTCTCCTCTATGAAAGTAAGTATTTGCAACACCCAGGGAAGCTTAGAATGAATTGGCTAGGGCCATATTAGAGAATGTTTGTCGCAGATGGAGGAGTTTTACAGCTGCAATACTTAGCAGGTAATGAAGTTCAAGGATGGGTGAATGGTAGTCAACTGAAACTGTATAGGGATAGTAGACCTAATAACTCTCAGTAGTTGCAGCACAGCAAGTAGACTTGTACATATTGTAAATAGTAGCAGTTAAAATAAGAAAAATGAAGAAAAAAACAAAACGATGTATTTAGAAGAATAAGTGATAGAAAGATAGTTGAAAATTACAACGCACAATAGATAGAAACTTGGTGGAAAAAAATTCATAAGACTATGTGTAGGAAAATTAAACACTGCATGATGGGACAAAGAATGGTCTAAAAAGAAAGGATGCATCAATGAATTAATGATAGAGTTTATAAAAAGGGAAAAATTAGGAAAATGAAAAATACTTATGATTTTTTAGAAACTGAGAAACACAGAAAGAAGAGTGTGAGCAAGTGTGATATTGTGAAGAACCAAGATGATATCTACAGTAGATTTTTCCCAAAAACAAGAAGATGGCACCTCCCAAAGTTGGCGGTCCCACACAATTTGCAAGGGTGATCCAACGAGTAGGGAAGAAAAAGGAAAGAATAGTATAACCAAAAAATATCGAGTAGGTGGAGGATGCTACAATGTCAGAGACTGAATCCCTTAGTCCAACATGGGTAGAAGAAGAAAAATCAGCCACATAAGAAATGGAAGTGGATCAGAGTGCAGGACAATTAGAAAACCCTAACGGTGGGGAAAATCCTAATTCAAAAAAATCTGTAGGAGAAGAGGAGACAAAAGAACTAATTGAGGGGACCCATGAAGAAGAAGTATTGATCAAAGACATTATAGGCCAAAAAGAAACAGAGGGAGAATAAGAAGAAGAAGAATTCAAGGAATAAATTATAGAACAAAACCTAGCCACGGTCCAAAAAAGGAAAATACTAGGAGCTCCAAGCAAACAAACCTCAACAGAGATCATGCTACCTCATATCCTAGATGTTGTAGTTGCATTTGAAGACATGCTAGGAAAAGTGGAAAAATTAAAGTATACAAATCATGATGTAACATACATGACACATTTTCCTAACCTTGCACAAGAAATCCATTTAAAAGGATGGAGGAGGCAGGACCCTTAGGAAAACCAATTTTGGATTTCGCACAATGTATCATAGGATTATACAATTTAGGTATTATGAACTTGTTGTAAATACTGTATTTCGGGTGTGGTAAGAATGTGGGCCACTATGAGAAAATGTTATTGGTGAGGGTACATGGAGCTATCCTATGGATGGACAGGCCGATCCATATAAATGTAGACCTCATAGAAAAAATCATAGAGTTTCAACCAATGACCTAAAAGCAAAGGATCACTTGGAGAACAAAGTAAGGGACAAGGAGATTGCATAAGAGGTTAAATAATAGTTTGGGACAAACAGGGGAAACAAGGGTATAGTGATAAAGGACATCAGTGAACCTGCGATGATTGTTTCCATAGATCTTATGGCCTATAAACTCTCGAGGAAATTTATAAAGGAAAAGGCCTTGGAAGGAGTCATAGAAAAAACTATGCAATCTTCAAAGGGTATAATATTCATCTAGGTTCCATATCTATTGAACCAATTGTTGATAGACTGCAAGGATGCACAAGATAATGGGACATAATTCCATTACTCTTGGTTGTTGATATTGGTATAAGTGGTAGGCTGGAAGGAACCCAAATTCACAACCTTTCTGGATAGAAGAGGGAAATTCTTTGCAGTGCAGTATACAACCTTATGGAAGTAAAAAGACACTAAGAACCAATATGTGAACTATGAAGCATTTGCAATGTTCTTGAAAGATATGAAACAATGTATAGTTAACATGTGGAGAATCCCAATTGAAGTAGTCAATGAAAATGAAGGAATTGCCAACTTTAAGGATTCAAGACACCACATGTCGATTTAGGCCAGAAGAGATCCAAAGAATAAGTAGCTAGAAAATATGTATTGCACAACATGGGAGGAAGTAGAATTGATAGTGAAGGACTAGACTACATAGTGGAAAGTTCTAGTAACATAGAAGAAAGGAAAAAAATTTAAGGAGAAATTAGAAGCAGGTCCATCAAATAAGACATGCATCCCAACAAACAATACAAGGAAGGTTGTAGAGCATAGAAAAACCTCAGGAAGTAGCACAACAATAAATAAGACAAGGAAGAAGGACACCATGTCAAGGGCATCAGTGAAAGTAGATGGATAGAAGGTAAAGGTAAATAGATTTCAAAATAAGGACATACAGGAGGACCAAACAAAAAGGAAGAAAATTGAGGTGCATACCTCAACCCCAACCAATACAAGGACTGGAGAAAAGGAGGGGGAAATAAGAAAGAAAATGAAGTACCAAAAGAATCCCCCAGTACTTACTATTACAAAAGATGATGCAAAATTCATCCTAGACAAAGTCCAAGATAGAGGGGAGAATGCAGTACTTGCAATAGAAGTACAAAGAGAGGAAATTATGGAGAATTTAGTAGAAGTACATGACATTCTTCAGAGGCTGCAAAGAAGAAAAGTGCCTCATTCTACAATGTAGAAGAAAGAAAAATCACAAGAAGCACATGTTCATAAAGAACATGAAGAGACAGTACAAAAAATAGTAAATGGTAGTGGAAGGTTTAAATCCACGAAGGAAATGTGGGAAGTAGGAAAGAACATAATGAAAAACTAGGTGAAAGACATAGAACATCTCGATTTAGTGCTGACATACATACCTACAAAGGTGTTATATGGGTTACATGCGAGTTTGATGCAGGAAGTCTAGTCTAGAGCTAGAGTGGATGCCACCAACCTAGATATCGAAAGGGAATTTAAGGAGATATTGCAAGTAACTTGTGAACAAATAACAATGGAGAAGGAGGAAGAGAAACAACGCATAGATAAACTAGAGAAGAAACTCATAGAAATATATAGAAGCATACTAGACTGCATGCAGGAACTGTAAGTCACATCAAAAGAAAGATACAAAAGATTACACAAACAATGGAGAGATATAAGCACGAGATAAAAGAACTAATAGAAAAAATTACTCTAAGAACTCCCCTAGAAGCAAGAGGCTACTACACACATAGATAACATAATGCATGAAGAAAAAGAAGTTTTAGAATTGTATGACATGACTGCACACATTTGGACCAGCCTGGAAGAAGATGACATGATCCAACAATTGGCGATGAGAGAAGAGAAGATGAACATTGTAGTTCAATATTTGAAGCAGTGAAATAATATAATGGCCATATCCCTTAGACTGAGGTCCACGAAGGATATGAAAAACCTGTAGGAAAAGGTAAAGGTTTCATAAGAAGAGAAACAAGCATGACAGGATCATTTGGAGCCCCTACAAAAACAAGTAGTACAAATGATAACAATGTTGGAAACAGAGAAATCTAGCATGGAACAAACACCTGTAGAAAGTAGGGAAGTGTAGAAAGAGCACATGAAAACACAGGATGTGGAGATATTGGAATAAAAGAGTGCGTAGACAAAGGAGAAAGTGACATATTTGGCACATAAGTTTCATGCACTGGAGGTAGCGTTGAAACAAGTGAACCAAGTCTAAGTGGCTCGAGACGAGCCACAAGTTAGTGTTGTGGGTATGTTGGAGTAGGGATTTTTGGGAGTAAGTGCAATAAGCAAGGCAACATGAACGAAATAGAACAACACGCGCCAGAAAAGAAGGAAGACCAGCTCAAGAAAGGGAAAAGGAGGCAGTGTGCAACATGATTTGTGGAAATCTGATGCATATGTGGAAAAACCTAGCTATGTTAGGTTTAGGGTTTTCGAGTCATATTGTAAGGGTTTTAACCCATTTTGTAGTATAAATAGAAGAGGTAACCCATTTTGTAGTATAAATAGAAGAGGTATAAGGTAGATTGAGGCATATTTTAGTGTTATCATATCTTTATCTTTTTGGTGTCCTTGTTGAGATAGAGTATCATAATTTTGGTAGAGTCTGTATTTTGATCAGAAATGCAGAGCTCGAATAGAGTTGATGTAATTCAGGGTGAGGTCGCAAGCTATGGAGCTTGGTGCGAAGCTAGTCCACCTCACCACTATTCACATATTCTATGATGTAATGTGCGCAACACCATTTTGATGAAGAAAAAGAAATAAAATAATATCTTTTTGGATCTAACCCCAGGGTGATGAACCATGGTAAAAACCTATGTCGCAATGTGTCTCTTTTTGGACATAGCCCCCTAGGGGGGTGAACCATGGTAAACCCTATGTTTCAATGTGTTGTGGTTAAATGTTTAGATGAATGAATGGTTTTAATTAAAACGTGCACTATAATATGTATGCATAATGAATATGATCAATGAATGAAATAGTAGATATGATGAATGATATGATAAAATGCATGGTTAAGTAGAAATACAAGTAAAAATCACAACCCCAATCCCTTCCATGACCGTATACACCTCCATATTGCAGTCACCAATAAACCATCTCTGGTGAGATTGTGTTCTGCATTCTTTACGCGATGTATCCCTCTATTTTACCAGAAGGGCCGATGGTGAAAAGGGTTTTGTTGGAGAACTAAGGTAGAACCCATATCATAGCATACATACAACACACACACACACACACACACACACACTCTCAATGCATCCACATCCATGTATGGATTCACATTAAGAGAACTAGTAACCGCCAACCATCATCTACCAAGTATGCACTTATCCCAAGAGTTTTAGGGGTCCTTCTTTTCTCTTTTTGGATTTGCATCATATTTTAATGAATTTTTAAAATAAAACCAGCATAGTCCATATAATTAACCCAAATGGACTCAGATTTGATCTATTTTTTTCTTGTATAGTATACATTATTGTGGGGGGTAACTCTTCCACTGGTTGCTATATTTTCTCTATATTTTAACCTCTACCTTTAACCATGTTTTTGAGGTTTAACATCTACCTTTAACCATGTTTGGAACCCATGGGAAAAATCACGACTAGGTCTAATAGGATTGAAACTAGATTAAACTACTCTAATATATGTTCATTGTATGGACCAACCATGGAATTTCTGGTCAAAACCAATTTATCTTGCTACTAATATTATGCCTCTACTAGTGAAACCCTCTTTTACCAGTAGATAATATTCCTCTTCATTTCTTAAGAAAGGGATAGATAACCTTTTAGCCAACCCAAGATCATAGAATTTGGAAATTTGAAACCCCTAACCGAGGGCTAGGCGTTGATGCTCATAGAGAAGAATTTTATTTGAAAATGGAGACCAACAAAAATTCATAAATTTTTTCAGGGATTCAATAGTTATTATAATTGACATAGCCAATGTGGAAAGATAAAAATGTATACACATATATGTCCTAGGTCTAAAATTGAAATTGATACTTTCTTGGAAAATGAAGTCAAGACAAAATCTAGGGTTCATCAACTTGGCATTTTGGCCATTCTGGTGGAACTTGCATGAAGACACATAAGTGAATCTTTTTCTTACCTCATGTTCACTATTTTCTTTACAAAATCCCAACAAGAGAAGTTATTTCTTTTGGAGGAACCTTTCAATGATTTTTGTTTCTAGTAAATATATCCTTCCTGAAAATGGCTACCAATATATAATATGACCTTTGAATACTTGAAATATATCTCGATATAGGAATTTGTGTTCCTTTTTGAAACTATCAATGCTAATATCTAATGTTTTTGACATGTGTGAAGTACAGGACCTAGACATGGCATCCAGGAGAACTAAAAAGGGGAAATATATTTTCATTGAAGGAAACTTGAATATAAAGAAAGGATCAAAGATATTGAGGATAAAGTGAGACATCACAAAGTGGACTAGATGAGCATCCTCAATTTCAGATCCCAAGCCAATGAAGTACGAGAGGAATTGGAACTACTCTAAAAACACTATACATTAGCTTGAAACAATTCTAGGACCTATCAACAGAAATATTGACATTATCAGACAATCAAAACCAAGTATGTGGAGTTATGGGGGATTCATTTAAGCATGGATGAGATAAAGATATAGTAGGAGGATAATCCATATGTTCCTTCAGATTTTTCAAGGGTGACATAAAAATAAAGTTAACTCAATTACATTGTGTTGGCCAATTTTCAGGAAGGAGGAGAAAAGATGGAAAAAGACATATTTGATTCAATAGGTATCTACACATGCATTTACATTGTTGCAAAGAAGTTGATAAAAATGTGTAGGATATCATATCTAATATTGGAGATATGAGTGCACCTAGAGCTGTAGATTAAGTTCTGGAAAAATTAGGAGAGTACTTGCACTCCACAAAAATCTCCATAGGAATGGCTCCTTGGGTCACCATGGCAATTTTAAAAGAACATATAGTAGGACTATCCAAGGATAATAATTTTATTAATTCTATTTTTTTACAATAAAAAAATAAATTAGATCCTTGTCCCAATATGTAGCTACTTAAGAAGTCATTTTAGAAAAAAAAAAAATTAGGAAAGAAATGAGAATTGCTTCCCATTATGAAGTGTGGACTGCATGCTTTCAAGATAGGGCCAAAGGTCAAATGTAATTTTTCCTTAGATAGTAATGCATAATGTATAAAGTTAGGAAAGTAAACAAATAATGAACTCCAAAGGTTTTAAGTACCAATGGGAAGTCAAGAAGTCCCAAGAAATAGTTGCAACTCATCAACTACATATGCCCAAGAGAACCTAGTCGAAAGGGATCATTTTCGTAACTTTTAGAACTATTTCCAATAATTTTAATGAGAAGAATCCCCGAGGGCCATTTCTTGCGGAGGTGTAATTGGTGTTATAGGATATGCTCACATTGGACTACTTCCAGTATTTGTATCATCATCTTTACTTCCATAAGGATATACAGTTCACGTGTTGACTACTCTTTTGTGAACTTTATAGCTTTACATTTACATCACTGTTATGATATTGTTGTTCAAAGCTAATAAATAGACGGTTATGAATAACTTGTTGATTTAGAATAATATGTTCACTTGTACCATTAATTATTTTTGAGTTTTTTCTTTTCTTTAATAGCTAACTGTTTTGGAAGTGAAAGTAAGGATTTGTGGTTTAACCATCTAATTCCTTTATTAGTTTTCTCGTAGATAAGATGGGTTAAATTAGTTTACTTTTTCACTTAGATTAATTTCATATTGCACTTTGCATCCTGTATTTTTTATCACTATGCCCCATTCATTTTATTAATGGATTCTATTAGCTCCCAAAATGAATCAATCACTATGGTTTCATTTTGTAGATGATAGCATGGTTATCTGTAGTTTTCTCCATTTGTTTTTAATTTCTTCTAGTGTCAAAACTTAGGTTTTAAATTCATACCTTAGAAATAAGTTAGTTGTATTTGGCAATCAAGATTAGTATTCTTCATCCTCTCCTTTAAAAATATCTGGTCTGATTATTGTTTTCTAAAAGAACTGTTTCATTCGAATGTATGATGAGTTGTCTATTACATTAATCATTGAGTGATCCCATTGTTCCAAGCATACCTACACTTTATTTTCTTAAGTTACCAAGCATCCTTAGTCTACAACCCTAAGGAGTTTCTTGGAGTGATAACAGATTCCAGACCAAAATCTGAATGGATCTCCTCTCCCAAAAGGTGTAAAGTCTAATTGAGACTTTATACTAGGGAGTACCCATGTCTATTGAAGGGAATGTTGCCCATGTGAACATGATAATTTAATAATTCATGCAAAACATGATAATAAAAGAAAAATTGAAACCATTATATTTGAAGCTACTAATATTAATATCAAAAAGTAATTTATTGCCCCCTTATTTCTAGGAACATAATTGACAATACAATCCTCTAGCGTAAGTAATTTATTGCCCCCTTATAAAGATTCTCACAATTTTTTAAGCTTTTGAAATAAAACAATAAATCTAAATCTAAGACAATAAATAATGAATCTAATGATAAAATACATCAACACTTGGATCAAGTAATTGAAATGGAAGTGAAACTCACGTAACTTATTATCTTGCCCAAAGTTTAATGGTTATCTAGTGCCTTCCTGCCAACCTATGGGTTCATGTCAATCACCTAGCCCTCTAATCCCATGAATAAATGAAGGACAATGGATAAGGATACAATAATCTCTTACTCTCTTTTTAGCTTCTTGTAATCTTGTAAAATCAATCCAACAATTCCAGCTTCCAACCAAGAGCACCCCTACATGTGTTCTCCTTCCCCAATATTTATATCCAAAGTTGTTATATATTATATAATTGATGTTTATAAGTGTAGGTCTACCAACCCACGTTGGTATTCACCCACTTATAACAAAAAATTATATCGTTCATATATTCTTCTAGATAATGAGTTAATACCCCTTATCCACTTATTTTGACTTTTTGACTTTTTCCTTTTTGTTATATCTTTTTCCAACATATTAAATTTCCTAACTTCTTACAACTTTCTTTTCTTTGTGTGTACTCATGCGCACATAAATAATTATTATTTTCCCTTATAATTAATGTTCTTTATCATAACTATAATACTTTATGATGACACCTAAAGTTTGGAAAAGGTTGCACGCATGTCATATGTCCGCACTACGTGCACACTCAAGAATATGCATTGTGCAACATCTATGCCACCCAACATTTTATTGCACATGCCAACCCATTTTATACTTGAGTACCAACACATTTTGTAATCTGCGTGGCAACCCATTTTGTATTGCATGCAAGGACTTAAATAAATTGCATGCAATCCAACTTTGAAAAGATCTTTAGGACTAATTTTAATTGTTTTTGTAACAATCTGACTTGTCATGGTCAAGGTTATGAAGGTTATGGATGAGATGGAAATTATTCTATGATTTCCACGCTTCGTGGAATATATGCGGAGATGCATGCAAATATGTAAGGGTTGGAACTTTGAGTAAAAGGAAGAGTTCATTGTTATGTGAAGAATAGATGATACAAAGCTCGAGTTATGTCGAGTTTTCACTTCCTATTATTGTTGGTTTTGTAATGCATGAGAGAGAAAGTAAATGAAGATCTAAGTGCATGGATCATCTCTAGTTTTGAATGAGAATGCATCTTTGGAAGACTATGACCATATTGTGAATGAATGGAATGAATGGATAAAATTTAAAGCACATTTATCTCTGCATTTGATGAGTTATGACTTGAATGTATGCTTGTTTTATATTATTTTGTGTAGTAGCTTGATTTATGAATGATTGAATGATTATATCATGAAGGTTTCCTGCATATTTTGTTCCTTCACAGCCTACATAATATTGATGGTATTTGTGATTAGACCAAAAGTGATCAGACCAGGGCCCTTCTCAAGTTACCAACAAAAGGAACCGATGTAGTCTAGTGCGTTGACATTTTCATCTTCCCGGGAGGGAAGAAGTCTCAACGGAAGCGCAATCGAGACGAATAGCAGAGGGAAGGGTAAGGAGAATACTCAAACAAATCTCCGAAGTATCAAGATTCATATCGTTCCTATGCACTACATCTTAAACCTGTTGCAATCCTGAACATTTCCTATTCAAGAATGGAGAAACATAGTTGTGTTGACATTAAAATGTAAGCTATAGCCATTTAAGCATATCGGACATAAAATATAACATAGCATAAAATTCAATAGAATCAGAAGACTAAGTACACAAGATATTTTCAAGAAAATTTTGGTCTCCCGTTGTATTATCATATAACAAGTTTCTTGTTCATAATATAAGATCAACTTGAGTTATAGATACAATTGGTCATGATAAAGATAATCAAAAAATGATTATGTACTATTGTGAGACAAGGTTATCTCAGTCCCTTTCTCTTTCCAACACTACAATACTACATGAATCTATGACATTATGAGTCTAGTTCCTATCTCAGATCTCAAGACTTAACTAAGCTAACAACTGAAAGTGATAATAATCCTAATTCTCATCATCCTCATTTTTACAATAATATTGATTTAATATGTATAATATGATCCAGGCTTGTTGGTTGAGAACTCGAGAGTTATCTCCTCTTCTTCATTCAGTTGCAACCTCTTTCTCCCAAAACTGGTGTTGCACTGTCCTTCCAACTATTTTCTATTCTAATTGTTTCTTGTTGGGCATTCCCTTTTCTCTGATTTCCGTTCCTTCCTTTGGTCAACTGTATGATTCCAAAATAGCTTGTGAAAATTTTGTTTATCAAATATAAGTTGTGAAATATCTTATGCAACTTCTATTTATCAAAACGAAGCACCCAATAGGCTCCGACCACAATCCTTGACTCATCCCTAGTCAAGTATTTAGCTCTTTCATGGTCTTAGGGTTGGCTTGTTGTTTGTCCTTGCCTTATACTTCTAGGTTTCTTCCACTTTCATCTTGGAATGTTTCTTATTTAGCTCCTTCAAACAAAGGGGCCAACTTAGGTACCTGTTCCATGGATTTCTTCTTGACTTCCTGGAAATTATCAACTTTGTCCTACCACTTCCTAGCAAGCACTAAAGCTTCAACAACAAACTATTGGGTTGCACCTGTGGTGAACTATTCTAGTTTGGATGAAATAAGGGAATTACATTCTGAGTCGGCAATAGCATCCACTTCATGCATTTGTAGGTAAGCGGCTTAGACGACTGGTCAAAATTCTCGGAGTTTCTTCTTGGCCACTGTTTGAGCTTCAAATAATGCATTCGGATCATTATCCACTTGTTGAATCTCATCAAATTTTACTTGTTGTTCCAACGGATCCAGGGCTTTGTCCACTTCCTCATTAAGGGATTGTATATTTAAGCGCAAGTCTTCTTGTGTTTGGTTGCACCATGAGATTACTCTTATCCAATCATTGATCTCTTTGAAAATTACAGTGCACTTAGTGGTCTTTTTATGCAGTGTTATTATGGGATTGTTTCCTTCTAGAACAACCTTTTTAAATTGTTCCTTTAGCTTGCGAGGTTGTAATTCAACTTCTAGTTTGCTTTCCCACAACTACTCTTTGATATTTCTGGCTCGTTCTACCACCTTAGTCCAGGATACTTGAACTAATTCAATCTTTTCTTCTGGCTCATATATTACACTGGATTCTGGTAGCTGAGTCATTGTCTTTCAGAAATTTGTCTAGGCCTCTGTTAATTTTTCCTTTAATTTTTCGACTTTCTGTTCTGCCTGAATGTTCAAATAATCCTCCTATGTTCTTCATTTTTGCACCAGGACTCCTTGTTTCTTATATAAGTTTGCTTCCCTTTCTACCTGTTGGATTCTCTGCTCTAATTCCTTGGTAGAGGCTTTGATTAGACCTACTAGTTATGGTGTGGAAAATGAGCAAACTTGCTAGATGTAATAGTAGCATCTAGGGGTAGTCTACCTTGAAGCGACAATATTCTAGCCATGGAGTGTTCTGAGAGTGTCTTCAGTTCCTCTTCTCCTAGAGATGGACCTTGCAATTGTTGTGCAAGTTTGGTATTCATAGTTGTTGGAAATAGTGGGAGAACCTCTGTCTTTTCCAGGCAAATTTGTAGTAGCTCTACACACCATTGCGTATTCTAGAGTGTTGGCTCCAGTTGTTCTTTTAGTGATGTTGTGATTTGTCCTAATGGTGTGTGAAATTATTTTGGAACCGACTGTGTTCTTGTATCTGTAGGTAGTGAAAATTTTGGAGTTTCACTTTTGATAATTGGAATCTCAACACTAACCTTTGAGAGAGGACTCTGGGTGACTGGAACTTGCGGTATTGGAGTAAGTAGTGGGAATTATGGTTATTGACTTTATGTTGAGGGAAGAGTGATCAAAATGGGTATAACTAGAGAATTTGTCTAGATCATTGATGCAATAGTCAAGGTAATGGGTTCTTCCATGTTCTCAAATGGTTTGGGGATATCCAGTTGCATTGGTTTGGGAAAAGTGGGTTGTGAGGGAATGGTGGTGTCTTGTGGTGGTGA
>CBVK0102158736.1:0-10010 GCA_900067695.1 Picea abies
TTAGATATCGTAGCAGAACCTTCATTTCATCCACCCTTATCCTTTTTCTCCATCTAGTACATAAATTGGTGACAACCTCAAAGTCGACGAATGAAATGAATCTTGGGGGGGGGCATGTCTCCAGCATTTGATTATCATTCTAGAGTTAAGCCACTATCTTCGCAAGATGGGAGTAGAGTACCAACCATCCATGGATATCCCTCAAAACCTTTGGAAATTACATTGGGAAATTACAAGCATAGTTTGATTTTTTTTTAAGCTTGTGTAAAGATGAAACCAATTCCAAGATTAGAATTTGTTCTTTCTCGTGATCGTAAATACATGAGAATAGGTTACTGAGCTTATTATTTGTTCTTTCTCATGCTCACAAATATATGAGAATGTAACCGAGTATACTTTTATCACTTTTTCGTACTTGTAAAGGTTATACGAAAAAGGAACCCTACTTTTATCACTTTTTCGTACTTGTAAAGGTTATACGAAAAAGGAACCCTCTGGAGTCTCCTTTAAACTCTTTTTAGACTCTCTAAACATGGAAATATTGCCAAGTTATCTTGCTTCCTTTCACACTCATTAAAAGGTTTGAAAGGGCATCTTTCGAGTGGTAGTTTATCTATTTTTTGGTCTTGTGAGATTAAAATTATGAAAAAGGACAACCATGGAGTCACCTTTAACTTCTTTTCAGACTCTCTAAACATGAAAACCACTGAGTTTTCCTTCTTTGGACTCGCTAAACTACACATTGAAGGGCCCATATGGGAATGAACCCTTACTTCTTCCATTTTGTTAAACAGAGGAAGAGGAACTCACTGAAGGTGAGTTATATCGAGCATGTGTTACCCTCCTTGAGCTCGTTAGATGAAAAAGAGGTACTCATCTATCTGGGTGGGGGAGAAATTGAAGGAAGTGGATCAATTTTTTTGAGAATCCTTTATGGAAGTTTTGTTCTCCCTTGAACATGGCACCTATTTGCATCCCATATTATGGTTGGGTAATCTTCTTGTCTCTGAGTCATACCAATTCCATGTGTCACCATACTTTTTTGTCTAGTCGAAGAGTTCTCTTATTGTCGTAACATTACATTATTGGTACTCGTCGAGTCAATTTTTCCAAGTCAATTATTGTTCCTCATCATGTTCAAGGGAAGTTTCACTTCAAACCATCCATCTGCAGTATTTTCAATTTCCATTTCCCATGTCAGTCCATACTCATTTGATTCACCATCTTACATCAAATGAGTCCACATTGACTAGGGATTGTGACATATGTTATTTCATGGTGTTGAGGTGTATGTGACACATAGAAAAGTGAATATGAAACTTTTACGACACTTGTGAAACTTAGGGAAAGGTACGTACGTGTGGAAATTTTATGTGTAACACTCTGCAACTAATCAGACGACCACTATAGCTCCTCCTTTCTATCTGCTCTTTCCTTCCGAATGAAGGATCCTTTTAGAATTTTCAAAGACTTGGCCTTCGAACCTTCCTCTGCAAGGTTGCATGCTCGGCCTTGGCTTGAACTTTGAAAACATTACTCTTCCTCAGATTTGAACTCGAAGTGATTTCTCCCTGCATGCTCCTCATACTTCTCTAGACTCGAACTTTTCAACACTTTGGCTAAGTGTTGGCACGTTGTGTGCCTTGCATGGGTCTTCTATGCACACTTGCACTATTCTCCTCTGAACTTGAGATTCCTTAAATTTCTGAGGGTCTCATCCCTTTGTTTTCTCCAAATGATTCCTTGTGCTCTCCTGGCACTCTGCGCTCTCCCTCCTGAGATTTTGGACTTCTGTGATGGTCCTCAATGCACTCTTTGAACTGAATTCACCTCCCGAAACCTGAACTCTTAAAAGTTCACTTACGCGCTTCTTGCACTCTCTGTGTAGAATTTCATTACTCCTCCTGAGATTTTCCTTCTGGTGTTCCCTCTTAGCAACCTTTCTCCCAAAAATTGAAATACATTTCTCACGCACTCCTTGTGCCTGCTCAATGCACTCCTTACAGAGCCTTCCTCAAAGTATTAAATAACTCTGGTAAATCTTCTTCAGGGTGTTCAACAACCCTGATGGGCACTCCTTGCACTATTTATTCTGACTTTTATTAATTTTCCTAGTGTGCCCACCTAGCATGCTCTTCCTTGAACTCGAAATAGATTTCAAAACGCACTCCTTGTGTTGGCTTTGCAAAGTTTCAATACTCTAGTGTGCAATCCTTGCACAAGCCTACGAGCCCATAACTACTCAGAATATCACAAAGATAGAGAAGTATATCTCACCCTGCAAGGGAATTATACATGCACTAACAACATACATAGGCATATAGAAACCATTCAAAAACATGTAGAAAATAAATGAACATACACAAGAAATCATGTGCAGGAAAAACTGCTTTTGTATTATCTCTGAATGTTCTGTACAATGTTTACAAGATCAGACTGCAACATAGTCTTTCGCCTTTCTCCTCTCTTGATCTCTCTCTAATGCTCTCTCCTAAATCATACACAACTCCCATAACTAAAATCGATACAAAGATAATTTTACAAAAGAGGGGCTCCTCGAGCCTTCCCTCCAACTCACCTAACCTCATAAATTACATTGAATTTTATTTAATGTCCATCTAGTATGAATTGGATCTAGAGACATCAACCTGTCAACCATTAAAGGCTAAATTTCCAATTACAATAACCTACCTTATTCAATCACATGGGATCGGACTTCCTAAGCCAATAAATATTTGATTACATTAAAAATTTTAAATTAAGGCAAAATTTTGAAAGGACCGGTGCATCCTTCTTTGGGATCTGCTCTCTCCTAGTGTGCAGATGTGTTTTCTTTGTTGGCACTTGAAGACGTGGAGAGATGATACTACATCATATTCCCGTGCTGACAAAAATCATGAGCTCCTTCTCATGGCTCCTTTTCGTCTTAAATCCTCCAAGGTCCCAAATATTTATGTGGAGTTATCCATCTGCTCCTTTTCTATGTTGTTGTTGTTGCTTCCCTATTGCTTCTACAGTTCCTCTTTTGTTCATCTTCCCTCTGTTGACTATATCCTACGCATCAGCCTCCTCATATTCTTGATTTCTTCATCCAGATGGTCTATGGGCGAGTTCTTGTTTTGCATCCTTCTGTGCTAATGCATCTCCTTCTCATCACACATATCAATGGGCAGATCAAACTGATCTCCCATGCCGAACTCATCTCTTGTGTCATCAAATTTCCACTCCACTGCAGGTTCAACTTCTACAACATCATCACTAATTTTTTGCCCAGCTATCTCTTCTAACAGTTCAATGTTTTTCAGCTCTGCCTATGGTTGCGCTGGCACAAGTACAACTTCATCCAACTGCTCCTTAGGATATAATTATTCTTCACTCTGCATGATTGTCTCATTCTGGTAGTCTTCTTCTATGTATGGGTGGCATAGCCAATCCTTCAGCATTTTCAACTCCTTCTCCCATGGAGTGAGCATTTGATCTGAATGCTCCTCTTCCTTCATCTCCTCTTGGGCACATGTCAGTTTCTGCTCCATGACAGTCCTTGTTGGTTGTCTCTCCTTTGTTTCAACTGCAACATGTGCACTGGCCTCTATTGGGCTACTTGGAAGGAATATTTTGATTCCTCCAATGATCAAAATGCACCTATGATCCTTCTCTTTCAGGTTCGAAGTATTTAACTTCTCATCATCTTCATTCACGTGATCTGCAACCCCACATGAACTCTCATGATCATGAGGATTTTATCCTGCCTCTTCTTCCTTTTCTTCTATCAGCACTCCTTGCTGATATGAACTCATCTCCAAGTTATCGAGACTTTTAGATAGTCTCACGTCATCATCCTTGCCCACCTAGAAATTTTCATTACCACCTCTACCCACCTAGAATTCTATGAGATATTTAGTTTATCTCTTATCCTCCTTCTCACTGAGGGTTTCTCCAGTCTCTGGCTTGCAAATGCAAACCATCTTATCTTCTGTGTCACTAAGTTTTTCACCATGCCTCAGCCACCTCTTCAACACATGTTTTTTCCTCTTGGAAACCAGTTGTTGGACTGGACACTTATCCCTCTACTTGAGGGGCCACTCATACCTCCAGCGTAGTTGTGCCTCATGTTGCATCTTCAACATCAAGCTATTGATCTCCCCTCGGATCTCCTTGAGATCTTTATCCTTCTATGTGTTGTTCACCTGCTAGCGGTTTTTTCTATGACCCCGTTTATGGCCTTTAGTAGCCATTATTCTCCACCTGGATGTCTTCTATCTACTCTACAATTGAGAGCACCACCAAATTTCTCTTGCATCCCACCTAGCTGTCAAATGTATTTTTCACACTTGCAAATAGATCTTCACAGAGCATCGCACTTTGTCTTCTCCTTATCCTTTTCCTGTTGTCTCCAGGAAAAAACACGCTCTGATACCACTTGATGTAGAACCCCACCCTCACCTGGGGTACACTAACCTCATGGTCTAAGGATCTTCAAATTTCAGGAGTTGTATCAGCTCACAAGGTCCCACTAGACCTCTTGGTTTTGGTTCCAAAGGCCTTTTCTTTCTTATTTGGGCCAAAAACCCTTTTCGGAGAGCTTCTACTGGTTAATAATTGCTTCCACATGACCTCGAGATCAAAATCGGGGCCTTATTCCCCTTACTCTTCCTAATTCATGAATTTGGAACTTTCACTCTACGGAAGTTTCCAACGAACCAACCTCACAATTCTCCCAAATCAACAGACTCGCAGAGCACTGAGTCCTGAGCGAGATCGACGACTCTTAGCCTCCTAACATATTGACACTTGATATGGCTTCGTTCTTCATGCCTCTAGGTGCCTTGGCACTCTTTTCTCCTTGAAACCTTTGGCCTCTAGGTGCCTTGGCACTCTTTTCTCCTTGAAACCTTTGAATCCTTTGCTTCCCAAACCCGTTAATCTGTTGACATGTGTCTTCAGGACTGACGGTCTTGATGGACTATGGGACTTTGATCTTCGGGAGTCTTTAATTTTACAACCTATTGTTTTTCTCGAACAGAGAACCAATGAATCACTTAATCGGGTCCCACATGTCACTCGATCCAACGGTTAGGATCGAGTCAGGCCTTTGAGTCTCTGAAAGTTTGGACTTCATGAAACTTCACCTCGAGCTTCCTTTGAAGTGCTCACCCATTGAAATGCACGACCACATGACACATGCCCTCTCTAGATCTGACAACCAAAATAAATTCATCCCTTTGGGGGCCTAGACTCCACACAACACGCTTCTCTTCGGAGTACTCAGCCTCTGAAACTCTGGATCTAGTGACACATGTGCACTTGATCGGATGACATCCCTTTGGGGGCCTAGACTCCACACAACACGCTTCTCTTCGGAGTACTCAGCCTCTGAAACTCTGGATCTAGTGACACATGTGCACTTGATCGGATGACAACGATTGAGCTCCGTTATTCAGAGATTTCTCTAGCTTGTGTGCTCCACTCCTTGGTTCCTCCGGAGCCCTAGATACAATGAAACAAGTCCTATTTGATCGACGGTGTGGTTCTTCTTCGAGTCCCTACGACTTCGGAATCTCTCACCTTGCCTTCGTTTAATTCCTCCGGAGTGTATGTCCTCCGAAGTTCCTCCAATCTATGTCCATGTGTATTCTGCGTTAATAGATGTTATGTGCTCCGACCTTTGGAGCTTTGGGAAACTTGCAACCCTTAGCACTTGCTTCCTTTCGAATGGTCAGCCCTCTAAGGCACCTTAATCCACTGACACGTCACTTTGCCAAGGAACGGCCCCGATTAAATTCGGGCCTTGGGACTTCGACATTCCCCGCTCCTCTGCACTTCGAAACTCCTGAATGTGCGAAGTCCGAAGGAATTCCACTGTTATCCCTCATGCAACTTCTTCCAAATCTAATGGTTGCCATATCCCCTACATACTATTGAATGGATCTCATCCATTCGAACCTTGAAACAAACAAATCCTCTGAAATTTACGGAGTTCAAAGGGTGTAAAGGGTTAAACCTCATGAAACTTATCAGGATCCAATGGTTGTTGTCGCCTACGCTCACATCTAATGGTTAGGGTATTTTATTCACTGTGTGCACTCCTTCTCGTTCTGTTTGGGCTCTAATATAATGGTCTAGATGGATTCTCTACAACCGATATGACGGCCATTGTATCTCCTCCTTTATGTCTACACTTTCCATCAGAAAGAAGGATCCTTTCAGACTTTTCAAAGGCTTGTCCTTCGAACCTTCCTCTACAAGGTTGAATTCTCATCCTTGGCTTTCACTTTGAAAACATAACTCCTCCTGAGCTTTGAAATCGAAGTGAGTTCTCCCTGTGCACTCCTCGCGCTTCTTTGGACTCAAAATTTTTAACATTTTGGCTAATTTTTAGCTCGATGCATGCCTTTCATGGGTCTTCTGTGCACACTTGCACTATTCTCCTTTGAACTTGATATTGCTCAAATTTCTAAGGGTCTTGGCCCTTTGTTTTTTCCAAATGATTTATTTTTCTCTCTTGGCACTCTGCACTCGCACTATTCTCCTTTGAACTTGATATTGCTCAAATTTCTAAGGGTCTTGGCCCTTTGTTTTTTCCAAATGATTTATTTTTCTCTCTTGGCACTCTGCACTCGCCCTCCTGATATTTTTGACTTCTGTGATGGTCCTCAGTGCACTCTTTACACTGACTTCACCTCCTGAAACCTAAAATCTTATAAGTTCACTTGTGCGCTCCTCCCGCTCTCTATGTAGAATTTCACTGCTCCTCCTGAGATTTTCCTTCTTGTGTGCCCTCTTGGAAACCTTTCTCCTAGAACTCGAAATAGAGTTCTCATGCACTTCTTGTTCCTTCTCAATGCACTCCTTGCAGAGCCTTCCTCAGAGTATTCAGTAACTCTGGTAAATCTTCTTCAGGGTGTTAAGCAACCCTAATGGGCACTCCTTGCACTATTTCTTCTAAGTTTTATTAATTGTCCTAGTGTGCCCACCTGGCACGCTCTTCCTTGAACTCAAAACATAGGTCAAAATGCACTCCTCGAGTTGGCTTCACAAAGTTTCAATACTCTGGTGTGCACTCCTTGCACAAGCCTAGAACTACTCAGAATTTCACAAAGATAAAGAAGTTTATCTCACCCTATAAGTAAAATATACATGCACTAACAAGATACATATGCATACATAAACCATTCAAAGACATGCAGAAAATAAATGAGCATACACAAGAAATCATGTGCAGGAAAAACTGCTTTTGTATTATCTATGAATGTTTTGTACAATTTTTACAAGCTTAGACTGCAACAAAGTATTTCTCCTTTCTCCTTTCTTGAGCTCTCTCTAATGCTCTCTCCTAACTCATACTCAACTCCCGTAACTAAAATCGAGACAGAGGTAATTTTAAAAAAGAGGGGCTCCTCGAGCCTTCCCTTAAACTCACCTAACCTCATAAATTACATTGAATTTTATTTAATGGCCATCTTGTCCGAATTGGATCTAGAGCCATCAACCTCTCAGCCATTAAAGGTGACATTTCCCATTACAATAACTCACCCTGTTCAAGCATATGGGCTCGACCTTCCTGAGCCAATAAACATTTCATTACATTAAAATTTTTAAATTAAGGTGAAATTTTGAAAGGACTGATGTGTTCTTCTTTGGGATTCGCTCCCTCCTAGTGCACAGATGTGTTGTCTTTTTTGGATATTGAAGACGTGGAGCGATGATCCTGCATCACATTTCTTCCATATGCTCTACAATCTACAGCCTTATGTCCAAGGTTAGTACAAATAAAACAATGACCATAAAATAAATTTTCATACCTAGAAATGAAGGATCTTCTTTGCGGTGCAGTCCTTATGAATTCATGCCTCGGTTGATCACGATCTACTCTTTTGTTGATTCCTTCATCGTGATTGAATCTTATTTGTTTCTTGAATGTGAAAGATCTTGTTTAAGATGTATCTCTATTATAATCACTCTTCTTTGATTCTTGTTGAAGATGTATCTCTATTATACTCACTCTTCTTTGATTCTTGTTGACCATGAATCCTTCCTTTGAGTATTTTTGCATAACTCTTTCTCTTTTCTTCATTCTTCTTTTATGGCAACTTGGAGTGCTTCTCTTCAAATTTCTTTAATAATGATGTGGATGTTTCTCTCTCTTCAACATTCTTGTTGAGCTTGACGATTTTAACTCTCATTGTGACAACTTCTTCTTCAAGCTTCCCAACCTCTTCTTCTTTCTTCATCATCTGAATATTCATGACTCCTTTTGTTCTCTTTGCTTCTTCAAGTTGGATTTTCAAATAGATGATTTCTTCTTCAAGCCTTTTTCTCGTTGACTGAATTTCACTTCAAGCTGGTTTAAATCCTCATATCTTTCCTTGAGATGATATGTCAAAATATTATCTCTCTTCTTTGCTTCCTTTCTTTGTACTACTATTTTGGATTCCAAACATTTATTCTCCTCCATCTGACTTCTTTATGTTTCTTCAATCCTTATGGCTTCTCCCAGTTGATCTTTTAGATTCAAAATGACCTGTTGGGATTCTTCAGAACTTTATTGAGAATTCTTCTTGAATAATTTTTCCTAAAGAGACTTTTTTTTCTTCCTTTATTTCATAAATTTTTCTAAAGAACTGATTAATTTTTCTTCAATGTCTACTATGCCTTCTTCACAATCTTCATCTTCCGAATCTCTCTGACATGATGAGCATATTTCTTCTTATTTTTTTCTTTCATATTCTTTATCATTCTCTAGATTTGTGATGGGAGATTCCTCAAAGTAGAGATTATGTAGCTTATCCCAAAAAAATTTAGTTGATGAACATTTTCCAACTTTATCTCTTGTCGGATCAAGTAATCCTTCCCAGCTAAAATCCATTGTTATTTTTTTGTTTATTTACAATTACTTCTTGGCTACAGTATTTGTTTTCTTTGTATCGATGTATCTTGTAACAATTGATTGCTAAACATCATACCCATGTGCCTCTAATAATACTTTCATCCTTATGCTCCACATTTTATATCTCTGGCCACTTTGACCATCAAATTGTGGTACCCCAAACATAGCATACTCCATGATCTTCCTTCCAATCGTTAAAATGTTTCCAAAAGGAACTTGCTTTGATACCAATTATTGGAATACTAAGAGGGGGGGTGAATCAGTATGAGCACTTTTACCACTTTTAACCACAATATATAAACTTCAATCTTATCAACAATATATCATCAATGTATCATCTATGATTGCATTCAATATATCATGAGAATATAAACATAAGCAACATCACATCAAATACAAAGTACACCATAATTTATGTGGAAACCAAAATGGGAGAAAACCATAGAATGTTTTCTTATATATCAAAGAATACATTCATTAGAAGCACCAACTTCCTAATTCTCCAACAATTGCAATTGGAAGGAGGCTACGACCCCATATTTACAGGATCCAACCTAAAGCAAGCCACAACTCCATGAATTCTCTGGCTCGAACTAGAAGGAGGATACAACCCCCTAATTCTTGGGCTCCAACCTAAAGGAAGCTCCAACTCCATGTGTTCTCCGGCACCAACTAGAAGGAGGCTACAATCCCCTTTCTTTTCCCCATCATGTTGCCCTGAAATATAAGTGTAGACTAACAGGCGCTACCACAATCATTACCACTGTCATTGTCACTATCACATCAACCTGCAACCTATCAACCTGTCATTGTATCCAACCTGTCACATCAACCTGTCACTATCAACCTATCATGTCAACTTTTCATTGTCAACCTACCACATCAACTTATCACTATCAACCTATCACTTGTCAATCCTATCACTTCAACCTATCTATGTCATCAATATTCAACATCAACGATACCAAATCCACAATCACCAAGAACACCTCTCAACCAGATTCTCAAGCATCACCAACATATGCCTCTACCAAGCATATACCAATATCACCAACATACCATCACAAGATATAATCCAGATGGATCTCAGTGGCCATCCACCTCTTCCACTGAATCACCATTT